>JAAGKR010001049.1:0-87545 GCA_011419295.1 Clarias macrocephalus
GGATAGGCTCCAGGCTCCCGTGACCCTGAATACAGGATAAAGCGGTATAGACGATGAGTGAGTGAGTGAATTATACTCATTATCTATACCTCTTATGTGTAGATGTAGGGCCTATATGTATGCGATATGTAGAGAACTTGGGGTACACCATGGATGGGGTGCAAATCCATCACAATGCACATGCACATATAGTACACACTCACACACACAATCATGCATTACAGGCCATTTGGAAAAAGTAAACACCCTACAGTGCATTTCTTAGGATTATGGGAGGAAACCTACCCAGCTCAGGGAAACACGCATGTACACAAGACCCAGAGACAAGATTTAAACCAATTACCCTTGAGGCATGAGGTGACGATGCTAACCGCTAAACCAGTGTGCTGAGTCAAAATGTAATTAAAATTGCTGCTAATCCAAGCAACATCATTCAGCTGGTTAAGCAAAAGGCCAATTGTACAAGCATTTCATCCCTGTCGAACATAACTAATGTTATTGTTGAGATACTGTAAAAAATACAGTCACTTTTCCTGCCATTGTGACGGTGTCAGTCATCTCTCTATAACAAGAACCCCCCAATTTTTTTTCTTCTCTTTCCTTTTTGAGCCTGCTTTTAAATGTGCAGTGGAAAACAAAACACCCACACGTATACTGTACGCACTCACCTGTCTCGCAGGCAGAAGGGAACACATTGTGTGCAATGCAAATATACTTAAGCAGCTTACACTCAAGAAGTGCACTTGCATATCCATCTGGGCCTTAAGCCAGACAGGTGACATTCCCATTGTATTTCAGCGAAAATGTTCAGACTCACAATCAGTCTTTTTATCCTTCTGGAACAAATTTCACAGCTGGCAAGCATCATCATACTTCAGTGTCTTTGTCTGTAAAGCTTTCAGCTAAGCAGCCTCACAGCATATTCCCAGATCCACTGTGACCACTGAATGGATCAAAGCTCATTTCTTTCTATGTATTATTTGTTTTATTCATTTATTCTGGGTGTGTGTCAAATAATCTCATAATCTGCTTTCGTTCCTAGTTGTTTTTTTCTGTAAAAGATGAGCCACACACATTCACACAAGGAGAGAGAGAGAGAGAGAGAGAGAGAGAGAGAGAGAGAGAGATTTTCAGTTACATGAATCAATATGAAGCTTCAATTCATTATTCATTAAATCTTAATTTTTGTCATGATGCTTTCCTCCGGTACTATCATTTACATTTAGGCATTTGGCAGACGCCCTTATTCAGAGTGACTTACATTTTTATTTTATTACACATCTGAGCAGTTTAGGGTTAAGGGCCTTGCTCAAGCGACTTTGGTGGTCGAGGGATTTGAACCTGGGACCTTCCGAACCCTAGTCCAATGCCTTAACCACAGAGCATACCCCTATCATCATCTACAGAGAACTGTACATACACACACACACACTCTATATAGCTACATCTGCACTGTGCTTTGTCACCAAGCACAGCAGTGTAATTGTGTAGAAGTTGATATTGGACTCGAAGTGAGAAGGATACAGAGACAAGTCAGCTTTTCATCCTTTTGTGGCATTCTGTGTAGAGCGAAATTCAATCTCATTCGATCTTTACACTGTGCCTCCTTCCGCGCTCTGCTCTCACATTCACAAAATCCCATCACTAAGTTCATAGACATCACTTCCACATTTGGTGCAGGATATAAAAGAAGTGCTTTGTCCTTGATTTTTGACCTTAAAAATAGGTAATTGTTCATAGAATAGTGTCAGAACCTCAGACATCTACTGCTGGCGCAGACAATCTAGCTGAACATAAAACCTTGTTGTCAAGTTCGGGGTTTCTATTAAATTTAATAGAATTCAAAAGCTCGCCGCTGACCATCGTAGCCTGTGATGTCTGAACATCATACAGCACTGAGGTTTAAAAAGAAAAGACAATGCACCTTTTTTTACAAAAAAAAAATGCAGTGTTCTTTTACCACCTACACTCAGTTCTCACTCTAAATACTTAGTAGAAGCGGGTAGGAGGTTGTATACGGATGTTCTTTAAGTGGAACATGAGTTTACTCTTGAGGTGAATGCATCAAATATGATGGATGTCTGTAGGAGGGAAGGGGAAACAGGAATACTCTATCTCCACTCAAGGAGCAGGCTGCCTCTGCATCCGATTTATATTTTGCTTCAAAACCTTTCAATTCCAAACGCTACACTAGCTTAAAGCATCCAAAAATATGATTCTGATTCACTTCTAACCAGCAGGGTCAGTGAGTCTCACCAGGATATCTCATCCACATGCTCATACATGCCCAGACCTTCAGCAAGGTTACACTGCTGTTCACCATATGGAGATATCTACTGTATGTAAGAACCTTTACAAGTTCATGTACGGCTGTTGTCTCCAAACATTTTTAAGCTTCAGGGTCTCATCAGTATATGATCCTGATATTAATATTTATATAAGCATGCTCAAAAGGGTACACTCCACAATTCGGAGCAAACGGCTCAAAATACTTTCCTTTTCGTAAGGATAGTGGTTGCTGTCCAGTTCTACATTTAAAGACCTTGAAGACTTTAAATCCCCCTTGTTCGATATTTTAACGTGAGATGCTATTCATTCCATGAAACCACAGGACTGGTTTATATAAATAGATGCTTCTTAAGAGCTCACTCACTCAGTCATCGTCTATACAGCTTTATCCTGTATTCAGGGTCACGGGGGGCCTGGAGCCTATTCCCAGGACAAGGGCACGAAACAGGGTACATCCTGGACAGGGTGTGAATCCATCACAGGGCACACCCACACACCCACACACACACACACTGCGGGCAATTTGGGAATACAGGCAATTTTGGGAACCTAACCTACATGTCTTTGGACTGTGGGAGGAATACCCGGAGGAAACCAACCAAACACAGGGAGAACATGCAAACTCCATATATACAGAGACGGGAATCGAACCTGGACCCTGGAGGTGCAAGGAGACAGTGCTAACTACTACACCACGGTGCCCCACCCCCCACCCCAACCCTTTTATGAGCTGCCTTCCAAATACAGGCATCCTGCTATACTTCGAATACTGGCAAGAGTGCAGTCATTTTATGAATATTTGATTTTCCAGTTTCATTATCCAGGGATTATCCAAACAATTTGAATATCCAGTGATATCTCACAGCTCCCTAATGTAAAATTATACTTTGTGGTTCTGTTGACCCTCTGGATAACCACTGGGACTCTTGGTCATTCAGATCCTGGGAGAGATACCTGTGCAACAGCATTATTATTTTTATTTGTATTTTTTCTTTTTTGCAAATACTGTCATACATCACTTTGTGACTTTGGTAGAAGGTCTCGATTAGCATACAGACAAGTGCTAGGTATCTCAAGGGGGAAAGTCGCATTGCCCCTGGTACTTACCCAGTGTTTGTATAACCATCATTTAACATGAAACTAGCGAGATATAAATGGTGGCATTATTTTCAAAATAGAACAAAAAAGCTCTGGTGCAATAGACTACAGTGAACTGAGTGCAAGTTAGAGTTTTTTTTTTTTGTTTGTTTTTTTTGTTTTTTTGAGCAAGAGAGAGAGTCTAACTAATAATTAGACTTAATTTTTATGCTTAGAATGGCTTGATGTTACATTCCCACAGGAGCTGCTAAGGTCTATTGTACAAGTGAGAACAATAACGATTGAGGGTTGGAAAGATGAATGGCCTTGTGGAACGTGATACCCTGGCAGAGGTTTGGAAGTATGGTTAAAGATTTTATAATAGTGACCAGTAAGACTACACTAAGACTTGCAAACCAAATAAATATTCACACAGCAAAGGAGCTACAGTTGTAGAGTGTTTGTGGAGAAAATAAAAAGTTATACTTATATATACAGTATATATAGTTTTTAAAAGGGATGGGGGGGGGGGGGGGATTACCTCCACTCTTACTTACTTACTTATTCAACAATACCGATGTAATAAAATGTAGGAGGGTGTACATTCCGATCATTCCAAAGGATTAGCAAAGCATAAAAGGAGAGAGAGAGAGAGAGAGAGAGAGAGAGAGAGAGAGAGAGAGAGAGAGAGAAACAACACCATCAAATAAATTATTAATATTAGCTGCAACAGTAAGCATGTTTAAAAAAGCAGTATGGAATAAGCACCTGATAAACTAATTAAAATTCACAAAAACACAGAACGAAATAGTCAGGACCAGCAGGACTGAGCAATGAACATTATTCTGAGAGTCTGGAAATCTGGTCTCATAACGCCTACTGTTAAAAATCAATATAAATTTGAGAGCAACAAATAGAGAGGTATTCATGTGAACAGTAACATGTAGAGAGTTTTCTGTAGTATACAGCTTGGAACATGGGCAAAAGTCAGATTGGATCCATAGCAAACCACTGCACCGCTTCTTTTATTTACACTATACACACTCTGACTTACTGTACATGTCAACACATGATAGCTGCAGAGCTGAATTAGGCAGCGTTCCACCACTGCACAAAAGGTTCCATTAATTCTGGCTCCACAGACCAGTGACCTCTAATTGTATTACTGCAAAGCCATGCAATGCCAAAAGCTGAGCACAAAGCAAAGTCCAACTCTCTACTAAGTCCCACCAAAACTGCACTGCATCAGGACCAGCAAACTCAACGTCTGCCAAAAATAAGACTTCATCAGGCACTGAAGAGGCCAAAAATGAGCTCAGAATCAAATGTACTGTTATCTGGCCCTGAAGCCATTGTGCTGGGAAACCTTTTCATTTTGCTCACTGCAGTCTTTACAACAGTGATTTTTCTCTTGCCAAGATTGTGTTAAATGACTGCTTCAGACACTGTGAAGTAAATTCTTTCTTTCTTTCATTTGGATTGCACAGCTAATCTTATTTAAACTAGCTGGCTAGCTGTTTTGGTGGTTACTTTATCTTCAGAAAAGTGAGTACACCCCTCGCAAAAGTGAGTACCCCCCTCACATTTCTGCAACCACTTTATTATATGTTCTCAAGGGATACATCTATAGAAATGAAAATTGGATATACTTTAGAGTAGTCAATATTCAGCTTGTATAGCAGGACAGATTTACAATGTCTACATGCAGACTTTATTGTCTAAATAAAGGGCAACAAAAATAACTACACCCTAAGTGAACATGTCAAAACTGTGTCCAAAGTGTCAATATTTTTGTGTGAGCACCACTGTTATCTAGCCTGGGCATGGAATTCACCAGAGCTGTATATGTTGTTGCTGGGATCCTCTTACACCCCTCCATAATGAGGACACCTTTGCCACCTTCCGCTTGAGGATGCCCCACAGGTGCTCAATAGGGTTCAGGTCTGGAGACATAAACATGAGTAGGACATGGGACTTTGCATGGTTAAAGATGTACAGCTGTTATCACGTAGGGTGTACTCACTTTTGTTGCCTTCTATTTTGACAATAATAGCTGTATGTGAGTTATTTTCAGAGAACAGTAAATCTATACTGTTACACACGCTGCACAAGGACTACTCCAAAATATATCCAAGTTTTATTTCTATAGTATTAGATCCTTTGAGAAGATATATTAACGTGTTTGCTGAAATTAGAGAGGTGTACTGACTTTTGTGAGGGGAGTAAATCAAATAAAATGAGGTTCATATGCTTTTTCAACACCTAGATATGTTCTTGGATCATTTTACTTAATAAATATATCACCAAGTATAATATTATTTCTTTAATTAGGTTCTTCTTATCAAAAGCTAATAATGTTTTAGGACACATTTATGCAAATATATAGAACATTCTAATGGGTTCACAAACTTTTACTCTGTATTGAAGCCCTACATGATGAGAACAGACTCTCTGTATACTTGGTTAACCTCTACCCAGAATTTTGAAAAGACCCCATGAGTTAGATTAGAATGAGTTTTGAATATGGTGCCTTGGGGGCTAGCAATTGCACCTCCAGGTTCCGGGTTCAGTTCCCGTCTCGGGGTCTGTGTGCATGGAGTTTGCATGTTCTCCCTGTGCTTGGTGGGTTTCCTCCAGGTACTCCGGTTTCCTCCAATAGTCCAAAAACATGCAGATTAGGCTAATTAACGTTCCCAAATTACCTGTAGTGTGTGAATATGTGTGAATGTTGTCAGAGGTCCTACCACTGTCAAAAAATGTAAATAAATACAATGGGCACCACTGGCCTCCACGGTCTCTAGTTGAACTACAGAGGTTCCAAGAACTATGAATGGATGGGTGGTTAGCACTGTCACCTTGCATAAATAAAATTGAGGGTTTGAATGTGTTCGTGGAATTTGCACGTTCTCCTTGTGCATGGTGGGTTTGCTCTGGGTACTGTGATTTCCTCCTTAAGTACAAATAGGCTGACTGCTATTTCCAGCCTGTAGTGTAAAAGCTTGTGGTTTTCCCCTGAAATTCCTTGTGGTTCTCCCTGAAATAATGTTTTGAGGCGGGGATGTCTGTTATACACTCCTACTAACTGTTACATCTGTTAGATCATTCTTTGTTTTTAATCATATTTTATTTATTTTAACAGTGGATTAAATTTTTTAGCAAGATTGTAACAACTTTCATACAGATGAAAAGTGTATATAAAGACTTTTTTTTTTGTTATTATATAAGCATAACAAAAAAGTCTATATCAAGCAATAACTGGCTAACATTATCTTGCTGGCTTAGTTTATTATTGCTGTCTTGTGAAGCTGCACAAAGGGGCATGGTAAATGTAAGCTGGGCTTTATGTGCTGTGAAGATAAAGTAATGCACTAACCACTCACCCATCATCTATACAGTAGCACTTTATTTTATATATATATTGTCATGGGGGCCTGAAGCCAATGTCCACGAAGCGTGGTACTGTACACCCTGGACAAGGGGCCAATCCATCGCAGCGCACACACACACACATATACAAAACTCACATTCACACACTATGGGCAAGTTGGGGGCACCAATCAGCCTATTCTGCATGTATTTGTATTGTATGAGGAAACCGAGATACCAGGACAAAACCCACCAAGCAGGGGAAGAACATGGAAATTCCATGCACACAGACCTAATGGGGAAATCAAACCTGGACCCTGGAGGTGCCAAGCAACAGTGCTAACCACCAAGCCACGATGCCGCCATGCATTAACTAAGTACAGATTAACCATGGCAACTAGAGCACACTTAACCAACTGTAGCAGCTGGCTTTCTAGCATAAAGTAGCTGGAACTGCCCTAATGTCATTATTGCTTAATTGCTGATACCTTTGTAAACAAGTATCATAGATTAATAAAGAGTCGCAGTTAATTTAAGCTAACTTCAAAAATATACATATTCAAATGTAGGAGCAATGAGCCGCTGCCTGAAGTGGAGATAAAAGCATGTAAAATATATCCACGTCTGCAGTCTCCAGCAGTGCTTTCAGCTGTTTTGCTCTTATTATTTACAATTAGTTACCAATAAATATGATGCTATTATGCTTTGTTCTTGAACTTAACCTTCATTCGTAGAGGAATTTGCTGGCTGTTTTTGATTTATTTTCCTTATTTAATGTAAAAACGGTGAAAAGAACGGTGGGAGCAAAGTGAGTGTTTTGAAAGGCACTGTGATATAAATGGTTTAAACCACTTAACTTTGAAAAGATCCTAAATGTTCATATTAATGTTCATAATGATAATAATGTTCTAATATCAAGACAGAATTTAGCTTAGAATTTAGTCTAATATCAAGATATGAAATACATACAGTATTTGTTTTTTATTTGGTGAGCAGTTCCAGGGTTATAGATGTGACCTTTAGACTCATATTGGTAAACAAATCACATCAGAGCATGGAAAAGCTTAGTATCAGTGAAATAATTTTCACAACTTGCACTAATGGTGGCACGGTTAAGGGTTAATTTTCAAATTCCAAGTAGTGAATGTGTGCTAGTGCGCCCTGCAATGGACTGGCACCCCATCCAGGGTGTCCCGAGTCCCCTAGGATAGGCTCCAGGCCTCCAGTGACCCTGTACAGGGTAGGCGGTATAGGGAATGAATGCATGAGCGTGTTTTGCATCACTTTACAACACAAATAAAATAAAAAGACATATAAATATGGAAAACACTGCATATGCAAAACTGCACATGCACTTCAGTATGAGGAATTAAAGAGCTGTCTTTCTACACTTCCTGACATTCGTGTCTGTTGCGCAATAGATTCTCATCCACATCACAACGCAGCACTGAAAGAATATTTTGAAATGTCTTATCTATTTTCCGCAGACCCACCACATCCATGAAATTCGGGTATTTTAAAGAACTGCTTCATCATTAATTAATCAAATGTTTGAAACATTCCCCTCCAATGGCGAAGTCAAGATTTCCCAGAGAGCAATTCATCATTTCAGGACACATTTACAGGAAAAAAAAAATTATATATATATATATATATATATATATATATATATACAGGGTGGGCCATTTATATGAATATACCTTAATAAAATGGGAATGGTTGGTGATATTAACGTCCTGTTTGTGGCACATTAGTATATGTGAGGGGGCAAACTTTTCAAGATGGGTGGTGACCATGGTAGCCATTTGGAAGTTGGCCATTTTGGATCCAACTTTTGTTTTTTCAATAGGAAGAGGGTCATGTGACACATCAAACTTCTTGGGAAGTTTGATCAAACTTCTTGGGTCATCTGAAGGCAATTGTCTATGGTGTGAAGATATGAGATGTGCAGCACCTGAAACTACGGATACTGGAAGCCTGTGCTGGCATTTCTCCTGCGGTGTTGCTATCAGTGTGTGAAGAGTGGGAGAAGAGGGTTGCATTGACAATCCATCACAATGGGCAGCACATTGAACACATTTTATATGTGGTCAGTAACTTGTAAATAACTCATGAAAGAATAAAGTTACGTTAAAACCAAATTCCCAAGAAGTTTGATGTGTCACATGACCCTCTTCCTATTGAAAAAACAAAAGTTGGATCCAAAATGGCCGACTTCCAAATGGCCGCCATGGTCACCACCCATCTTGAAAAGTTTGCCCCCTCACATATACTAACGTTAATATCACCAACCATTCCCATTTTATTAAGGTGATGGTATTTTTTATTATAAGGTATCCATATAAATGGCCCGCCCTCTTTATATATATATAGAAATGTCTAGAAATATGCCTGACAGTTTATGAACACTGGCTCAACTATTCTGCATGTAATGACGTATACAATGAATAATGCATCTTTGTTTTGAGAGTTAAGCTTATTCAACAGAGAGGTAGCATAATACATCTTGATCACCATGACATAAGCAACTGATAATACATGAAAGAGCAGACATTTGTACGTAATCAGTTGCATAAAAGCATTTGCAATTTGTTCAAAGGAATAAGAAGTTGCTAGATGCCTTGAAGTTTGTACAAGTTTTCTGATTTGAGAAAAGAACCAAAACAGCTGAAGTTTTCAAGGTTTATCCTGATAACCAATACACAAGTTTAGCTGATATCGTTGTGTATTCACTCAGTTTAGATATAATACAAACCCTTTGCTTTTATTCTTCACTTTCATTTGAAAATATACTGTATTTACAATACAGTACTGTAAAATACATTTGGAAGTCATTTGATACAGTGATAGGCTGTATGAAACTAATGTGAAAGTGATGTTGTAAAAGGTGACATACTTATAAATGTTTTGGAATGGTCTAATTGATTTTCATTATGATTTTCATCTAGTACTTCAGCATCTTCTAAACTGCACAAAACAATTGCAATTCATAACAATGGGAAATCCCATTCTTGTGTGCACAACAAAAATGATGTGGAGAGTGTTTAATGAATTGACATTCTAAACCTGAGCCAATGCCATTGAGAAAAACTGTTTGTTCACTAATGCTGCCATTTCCTGATATTTTGCCTGCCTCGTAAAATTCTCTCAGTCACCACATTATATCCAAGTTCATATACTAAGTATTTTGGAGAAACTGTAGCATTGGCCTCAGTCCATCCCAGCTGTGCAAAGCAGTGGTGTGGTGTTCTGGCTGGAAAATGTTATTGTTACATGCAAAAGGCAGACTGGCTCTAATCTGCACTCTGATGTAATGCGTTTTGGGCTCCAACTACTAAGGTGCAGACTCAACCAAGTACAGGTTATTAAATATTCTCGTCTTGACCATAAAATATGGTGCTGTCAGAATAGTATACCCTACTTCTCTGTGTCTTATGTGCATGCGTGTGTATATGTGTATCTGTGTTTGTGGCATGCAGTCTGAATGAGAGGGTATGTGGGGGGGTGGGGTGGGGGAAATCTGTGAGAAACAAACAGGCAAACAGCTGTGTGTAGTCTATGCGTCAGGATAAAAGTATGTTCCTTATTAATTTGCCAAAACGCACGTAAAGTCACACTGTTTTCCCCAGCCAACAAACACAGAGATTAAACAGGGGAATTTGGCACTAAATCTCTGCATCTGGGTGCTGTCCCAAGGTAGCTGAGCCCTTTATAATAAAAAACAGCAGCACTTAGCAGCAAGCCAGGGTCTGCCTGCCAGAGATAAATCACAGATATAAAAGTATCTGGAGCCTTTATGTCAAGTTAACCACAGGGTTCCAGCAGGATGACCATGATCCAGATCTACGCCTGTGTTTCGGCTGTGTCCCATGTTCTTTCTTTCTCCGCGAAGGATGCAGTTAAGAATTGTGCGCTTAAGCACGACAAAACAAAACAAAACATGAATATGAATATGATGTTGGACAACATTGCTGCCTGCCATTTCTGCAATATCAGCAATTTCAAGAGAGCACTAGCAGCAATTTTTCTAATTCCCCTATTGGGCCTGAAAATCAATATTTAATGGAACATCTCACTTCCACACACTAAACAGCCCTTAAATAAATCCAAATAATTTACAGTTCTCAGGGGAAACAGCTAGCGGGACAGATTTTCCCAAAGCAGCGCTGCCAAACTCTAATAGAGCATTGTATCATATTTGAAAGACAAAAATTGCCCCAAATCATGGTTTAGCACTGAATAGAAAAGATAGAAATATGGCACAGATGGCAGATGGGCTTTCTTTTACTAACAAGAAGTTCCCAGAAATAGACGTTGGGCAATGGTGGTGAAAGTAAACACCTCTGGATTCACATCGCTGCTTACAATTTGGAAGCAGGAGGGTGTAACCACAGTAACAGCAAAAGTGGAACTGCATGTATGGGCTGATAATGCCAAGAGTGTTTAAACTAGCAAAAGCAATGAGAGGAACAGCTTGATGCCAGAATCCTGAATGCTTTATCTGTCCCTGTGCTTTCTCATCTGGGCCCAGCTATGAGGCCACAGCCCACTGCACTTCAGTGTCACAATGTTTGAACCATCTCCAAGGCAGACACACAGGGAGGCGTCTGGGGGGATCAAATTCTCCGATTGGAGGTTTCTTTTTTTTTTTTTTTTTTGGCTGAAGCACTTGATTTGGAACTCATCTTAGATGGATCCCTGAAGGGCATTTTAAACCCATTCACCATGCAACTTGCTTTGATCTCTGCAGTTGTTAATGATGGAAGAGTTTATCTGCCCTTTTTCTCTTGAATAAAAAGATAAAATGTTATTGTATTATTGTCTTAATGTTGAAACAAATGTTCATGAACATATGCATAATTCCTGCATTTAAAAAAAAAATCTCAGCACTAGGAAATTCAATATACTATAATTTACCCGACGACCCCACAGGCTCCATAATGAATAAAGCCATCCTTCAGTTACATTTGTGAAATCTTTCATCTGAAGAGAGAGCTTATATCTCGGTCACAGAAGACCATTTGCTTTTCTTTTAAATTATGTGTAAGGACAAGATCCAAGCCATGTCTAATATTGGCCAGCTACACTGCAGTGGCATACTGCACCATTTATTTCTCTGCTGTCTGTAGCATTACAAGGAAATATAAATACATTTTGAAAAACAATATTTTACATACTGTAAGACAAAATGTAATCTTGAGCTGAAACAAATAGATCAGTGTTTTTCACATGACAGTTTTAAGTTTGAAATATATTAATACTTATTAACTTGTTTCATTAACCATGATTTTGTGATATTGCTTTACTGAGAAATTAAAGGCAAAAATTCCTGCAAATTCTCTCATTTTAAACACTATTAAATTACATTCAGTAGTTAAATCACGTTTATTCTATATTCTGATATTGTAGATACTTTTCCGGGGTCGGTGTGAACTCATCTTGCATTATTGATCATTTTCAGTTAAATTAAGATCTTTGTTATTAAGATAATAATTTAACACACTCTAATATTTCATTGTACTGCCTTAAGATTTATTTAAGATTTTCTTTTTTTCAAAATTGCATACATATTTTATTTTGTGTTGAGGACAGGGAGTTGAAACACTCCAACACTTCACAAAGATTTCTACTGCTCTTTTACAATTTGAGGCCAATGAATCTTGGCATTGTCATCCTGAAACATGTCTGTGACGTCAGGGAAGAAAACGATCTGACTGATAAACTGGTCATTCAATACATTCAGGTCATCAGCTGACTAAGGTTAATAAGTTTTACAAATTTATTGTCACATAATGGTGCTCAGTCTAGACCTGAGCAACTGAAGCAACCCCAAATCATAACCTGGCCTCCAGGAGCTTGTACAGTGGGCACTATGCATGATGGGTGCATCGTTTTATGCACTTCCTTTTTGCACCCATTGCTCTGGAAAAGGGTCTGACCAGGCCATATGACCTTTTTCCATTGCTACTTGTACAAAGTCCAGTATTCTCCCTTGAATAGTGAAACTCTTTTTTTCTGATTAGTTTCACAAATAAGTGAATATCTTATGTTTAGTCCCAATCCTGTGAGTTCTTATTGCATTATGTGTATGGAAATGCTCTTATTTTCATTAAACATTGTTGTGATTCCTATTTTTTTAATCCAATTTTTTATTTTTTTACAATGAACTCAACAAGCTTTTAAGTGATTTCCGATCACAGTCATTCATTTTTTTCTGACTGCATTTATTCCCCAAAGTTGACATGTCAGCACTATCCTTACAGGTTTTAATAATACACCCGAGAATTTTTAATCCAATTCCAGCAATTTACTTAATTGTTTATTTTGCTTGATGCATGCCAGTAATGTTCAGTAATTGCTAATTTAGTGTTTAAGCTCTTAAGTGTTTGCTTATTTTAATCCAAATGGTGAGTTGTCCTTGGTTGAGCACCATATAATAGTTCTGTTTCATCCCACCTACCTGCCAGAGGTAGTAAAAATCTCCCTCAGCTTTTGTGCAGATTTGTATGCACTTGCTATAAACAACACTATCATGCAACATTTTTCCCTATCCTTTTTGTTGCCTTGTTAAATATGTATTTTACTTACTCTCATCACTCATCGTTATACGCTTTATCCTGTATTCAGGGTCGCGGGGGCCTGGAGCCTATTCCAGGAGACTTAGGACACGAGGCGGGGTACACTGGACAGGGTGCCAATCCCTCACAGGACACACAGTCATTCACACACTATGGACAATTAGGTCTTTGGACTGTGGAAGGAAACTGGAGTACCTGGAGGAAACTCCCCAAGCACGGAGAGAACAAGCAAATACTAAATGAAAAGTGCCTAAAGTTGCAATTTAATAATTGGTTGTTTATGTAACAACTTCAACAGCAACAGCATTTCCCCTCTTATCTGTTCCAGACCACTCAGCATACAGCATCACCGCTATACTAATCAGCGGCCTGATCATCTGTCATCATCTGAACCTGTTTCTCACTGGTTCATGCTATAAGTTAGATTTTTTTTATACTTAAATGATTCATAGGTCACTATGTGGCTTAACAATCAAAAACATTCCTGTATTCAGAAAAAAAAAGTCTTTCAGGAAGCCTGGAGAAATATTTCTCAAGACTACATAAAAAAATAAATGCAAGAAAGTCTGGCTCTTCAGCAATAAAATATGAAATATTTGACAACCAGGGCCTCCTTATAGTTCAATAGCCAGTCACAACTGCAGATGTTAATCCTTCTGTGGAAGAACTGATTGAAACCTCTCACCTATATTAGTGCAATTCCTAAGCAATTCTATGGAGTGACTCTCTTCCAACCTTGTTTTTGCATGGTGATGCATGAGGTGTGCACAATCCACCCTGCTGGGCATATGCAAATCAATCCAATGTAATCTACCATCTGTGGCTTGTACTTTGTGGGCTTGCCCATAGAGGCCCAGGAAAGATGACCACATGTGCACATAAGACAGCATGGTAAAATTAACCATTCATACAAAAACAGGGATAGTTATAGCTCCATCCATATTGTAGGGCAAACCTACCAAATTGCTACCCCCTTAACTAATGGGTGATGGACAGGGGATAGCATTGGGAAAATATCATGCCGTTTATAGATTAAAAATATTTCCATTACGCAGAAAATAAATCAGTCTTGGACAGAGGGTTTGATTTAAAAAATGATAGACTCCATGGTCCAATACAACAACAACAAAAAACACTCTATCTAACATAATTACTTGCGTTCAGAAGAATGATAGCCATTTTCATTCAATTCTAGATTTGAAAGGTTGGTTCCTACAGATTCTTCTTTTATGTAAGCTAAGGTTATCAGATATAATTTATGTCATGAAATCAAAGGATTGGTTATTGTCTTTAGACTTACATGGAATCTGCTTTTTAGATTTGCCTTCAAAGGCTAGGCATTCAAATTCAATGTTCTACATTCATCCTCTGTTTAGTACCACAAGGTCAGGATTTATGCAAACAACATTGTCTTGCCTGCAGGCCAGAGGCATCAGAATACTGTCAAAATCTTATGTACCCCCAACAAGGAGAAAGTCATTCTAGACACATACTCCTTACTTGCGCACATTATGGTGCTGTATATCACAGCGGACTTGGAAAAAAAAAGCTCCTTTACAATAAAACAGGCTGCACGGTTCATCGAAGTGAAAATAGTGCCACTGAGACTCTTAGCCAAAGTGCAGATGTCATTATGCCTGATATTCAGATTCAGCCAGGTCTCTATGTGCCAGACCGGGTCCTGTTGAGGATTCTAGGATAGTAAATGGCAGACACAGCTGTAATACCCTAGGAATGCAGGATCTGTGACCATTTATCATGCAATGCCTGGAACCCAAACACCACAAACAGAGGCATGCTGTTGTCTTAGAAAGAGGGGAACCGTCTTTTGCTGTAAATGCTAATGGGGACTGTTTGGGAGCATGACCCAACAGAGAAAAATAATCACTACGGATACTTCCACGCTGCTCCTCAGACTATTCAACAGTGCACTAAAGTTCCCCTGGGGTAAAATCAGAACAACCATCTAAGTTGTTTTCAGTTTTGAGACATTACTATGTGTTGATTCATTCATGTACATATCCCTTTACATTTATAGTCAGACACCCTTATCCAGAGCAAATTACAGAAGGGGAACAAATACATCCTCACACTGGTTCACTATGTCACAGACAGTGAAAAACAGTCAGTCTAAAAACAAGAGGAACTGTAGGCCTTTTCAGGCATTGGTCAGCAACATCAGTCAGGAGGGTGGGACAAGGCAGAGCAGCAAGCGGTTGCCTCCAACTGGCACAAATTTCTTCATGGGGGTCTGTTCACTTTTAGCTACACTGAGGACAACGGTGCAGCAGAAAATTTATAGCAGTTATACCAAACAACAGACGACATTAGGCAGGCTTGGCTGCAGTATGACTGGTCAAAGCACTTATTTATCCATGACAGGTTCTGAGGCAGGCTGACCTCAAAGTGAAATAATGTCATTTAAGCTGTGCCATTCTAAAATCGCAGGATGCTGTGTTCCAACATTCTCTGATACGACATACCACTGAACATGAATATGTGAGTCATACTAAATTGCAATGTGTGTGTTCAGAGTGGTTACATAAAGCAGCTTTGGTGTTAAACACTTAGTGTGGTTGCTTTTGTGTAATGTGAAAAGACTAGCATGTGGGAGGCACTTAAAGGGGAGAGAGACAGGAAGAGCTCTTAATGAATCCATCTTGCAATGACAGAAATGCAGAAATAGTTACGACTGCTGGTGACAGAGTACACAAATATAGATAGATCGATAGACAGATTGATTGATTGATCGATTGATTGAGTGATTGAATGATTGACTAATTGATACATTTTCAATCCCAGGATAAACTATGGCACAGTTTCTTGGAATTTTTATTTAGTTGGAATATTTATTTATAAAAGTGCAGTAATCAAAAGTGACCTGATGTTGCTCATCTTGTTCTTCAGGTATTCAGGTGGTTTCAAGGCACAACTGTGATTGATGATATGCATGCTGAGCTTAAGGCTACTGTGTTATTCATCATTCATCTTTGTCTCCTCTGGGCTGTCTCTCTCTTGCTTTCTTGCTCTCTCAGTAACAACAGCAGGACTTAACACCTTCCCACCTGGTTTGTTTGGGCTTGATTGGCCAGCCAACTCGCCTGACCTAAACCACATAGAGAATCTATGGGTTATTGTCAAGAGGAAGATAAGAAATACCTGACCCAACAACACAGATGAGCTGAAGGCTGCTACCAAAGCAAACGTGTTTCCATGAAATGCTGCAGTGAAGCGGTAATTCATGCTAAAGCTGGAAACAAGTAAAGGACATAAAAAAACATGTTTTTTAGATGTAGGTCATTTCTTTATTGTAAATTATTATTTTTTAATGATATATTTAGGAAATATTATTATATTTTGAGATAATGGATTTGCGGAGGGCCTTGAGCCTATCCCAGCAGACAGCAGACTACACCCTGGACGGGGTGCCAATCCATCGCAGCACACAAACACTATGGGTAATTTGGGAACGCCAAGTAACATGTCTCTGGACTGTTGGAGGAAACTGAAGTACCCAGGGGAAAACCACCAAGTACGGGGAGAACATGCAAACAGACCTGAGGTGGGAATCAAACCTGGACCATGGAGGTGCAAAGCTACAGTGTTGACCACTACACCAGTGCCAACCACTACTATATTTGACTTGTTTGTAAAGAATCCAGAATGTTCTGTATGAGTTATAAACAGTCACTATTTTGTTGAGGTTCATGCACAGCTCTTAAGGGGGGGAAAGCTGAAAACACTCCATATGTTTTTTTTCTTTCTTTTTCTAAGACTGTAAATGCAGTTTCATTGTCACCACCAGACTCTCTGTGTGTGTGTGTGTGTGTGTGGTGAGAGCATGTCTTGTTCTCTCACTCCCTCTGCAGTATGAGCATGTCTCTCGCTCTGTCATTCTGTCGCGACAGAAACAGGAAGTTTACAAAAACCCCGGAAGTGCAGCGGCTTCGGTTATCTCAGCGGGAAAGTGAAAGCAAACCAGGCAGGAGCAGGATGACGCACAGGCAAGGCTAAGGAAGTGTTAGCTTCACTTCAACTGCTGAGAAACACAGAGGGAAAACAAAAAGACAAAGCATTGCGAGCTGTAGCTTTTTCAGTCCCACGACGAGCTCACAGGATCTCAGGTACAGTAATATACACACAGCAAGTTGCACATGAGAGTGTTGTGTGTGTGTGTGTGTGTGTGTGTGTGTGTGTGTGTGTGTTTGTTTGTTTGTTTGTTTGTTTGTTTGTTTGTTTGTTTGTTTGGCCCTGGGCATTTTGTTGCAGGAATTTAAAACAAGGTTTTAACAAGGTTATGTCTCATTCTCTGTGTGTGTGTGTGTGTGTGTGTGTGTGTGTGTGTGTGTGTGTGTGTGAGAGAGAGAGAGAGAGAGAGTGTGTGAGAGTGAGTGAGTGAGTCAGTGTGTGTGTGAGAGAGAGAGAGAGAGAGAGAGAGAGAGAGAATAAAGAGGGATTGAGGGAGTGGGATTAGTTCATGGGAATAAGCAGGGTGAAGCAGCGTGTCTCTTTTCTGTATCTGTTGTCCTGCAGAGGGACAGAAAGAAAGGACTGAGTGGCGTCAGAGGGTCGAGACTTGACGCTGGACACTTGGAGGAAGGCCTTTTGTGTGTGTGTGTGTGTGTGTGTGTGTGTGTGTGTGTGTGTGTGAGAGAGAGAGAGAGAGAGAGAGAGAGAGAGACCAAATATTCCTCTGCAGATCGACTGCAAACATGAATAAAAGATAAAATAGTTCTTGAAACTGCTGGAGAGTTTTACCAAATGTCCTGATGATGATATAAGAGAATTATTATTATTATTATTATTATTATTATTATTATTATTATTATTTACCCTGTAAAAGAAATAATAATCTGCACACGATCCTGGTCAGAACTTGTATTACGAACATGTGTGGGTATGGCTGGTGCCAAACAGACCTTGGATCTCCAAAATGTCTCAGATTTCTCCTGACAGCCAACAAGCAAACTTGCAGCTTCTTGTCTTCTTGGATTTTAGAGCACATGCATTATCATATCAGTATCATATATCAGTTGTCACCCAGAGCTTCAGTACCCACAGGTTCATGCTTGCACATCACATGCTGCAAATGTATGAAAACACAGCTGTGTGTGTTAAGGAGTTGGTAGGTTGTTGTGAGGGGCAGGGTTAACATTCAGAGTGTTTTAAAACTACTTTATTGATTTTAAATCACGCAAAATTCAGCCTCTTTCTTATTTGAATTTATCGTGAGATTAGAGAAAACCAAAATGGAAAAGCTCTGTTTTTTGTAGTTACTTTGAGCTTTGTATTTCTTCTACAGCCATGGCTCACTCACAAGACCTTTTCCTGCATGATGGAGCACCTTGCCATAAGGCAAAAGCGATAACCAAGTGGGGCTCGGCAACAAAACATTAAAATTTTGGGTCCATGACCAGCAAATTTCCCAGACTTTAATCTCATTACGAACTTATGGGCAATCCTCAAGAAGCAGGTGGACAAATAAAACTCACAAATTCAGACAAATCCAAGTTTAATTATGCAAGAATGGGCTCCCATCAGTTATGTGTCCCAGAAGTTGATTGACAGCATGCCAGAGCGAATTGCAGAGGTCTCGAAAAAGAAGGGTCAATATAAGCACTTGACATTCATGAAATGATTGTAATTATACTTAAGTATACCATAATAACATCTGACAAAAAGATTTAAAAACACTGAAGCAGCAGACTTTGTAAAAAAATTATTTGTGTCATTGCAACTTCTGGCCACAGCTATGTTTATCAGTAATATGCAAAGAGAGTTGTTTTTCTGCTAGCAAAACTATTTCTGGTTGTGTCACAGTAGGACATTTCAGATTTGTTTAAGAGGAGACCGTAAAAGAAAACTTTTTGGGGCAGTCTTTAGGAGTTTATTAAATTCCTGAATGTTGCTTGCTGTGTTCATTGTCATTACTCAAACGCTTCTGATCGTTTCTACAAGCTCCAAACAGAAAATTAGAAAAAATTGATTGCAAGTAGACTAATGGAAAGTTTTCCGTCCTAAGACAAATGAATTTTATAATCATGTTGTCAGTCCCTTTACCAAGACTGAAAGTGCAGAAGGATCACACTGACAAATTTTAAATAATGTATAGTGGAGAAAACAGCTGATTGAATGTAGTAGTTTCCTATAAAATCATGTTTAGGCAGACTATAAATGCACCAATCAGCCATTATATTATAATGCAAAACATTATGCCCAATATTGTGTGGATTCCTTTTGTGCCATGGATCAGACCAATTTGTCCGATGTGCTCAGTCCGATTGAGATCTGGGGAATTTGTAGGCTGGGTCAGGCTTGGTCCAGCTTGGCTTGTAGGCTTGGCCTCTTTACCGGCAGACTGGGCTGTGATTCTATCGTGATCAGCATTGACTTACTGCTGCTTTGTTTTTTCTATGGGAACAGACTGGACGGGCTGTCTTTTGGCTCCCATGGGTATGGGTAAGCCTTGGGTGCCAATGATCCTCTCACTGATTTACTAGTATGTATTTTATAATGTTAATGTGATATTGTTACTGTATGTAATGTTATGCTATGGCTGATTAGTATAGATATAAGTGACCTTACTTACTTTAATCAATTATTTCTGCTGTATTTTTAAGACTATAATTTTTCTCTCTTGTTTCGTTCACCTTGCTGCTGTCCATTCTCATCAAATCCATCTCCTGTAATTGGTTCTTGAAGGTAATTGTGTGGCTTGTGTTTTAACACGTTTCAACCTGGTTTTAAAGGCAACTACTGTTTTGATTTGTAGTCGCGAAATGCCTTCTCCAACTGTGAATAATGAAAACACGCTCAAACATCAGTCTCAGTCACATACCCACAGAGACTCCTGATGACAGCGGCTGTGACCAAAAAATATCATCATGTCTATTCTAATGCTAACAAATTACCCAATAATGTCAAACTGTAAAAAAAGATATGGCAAAAGATTAATATTCAAAATTGTTAGACTATGATTAAAATTGGTATAGTAATAGAGTATTGATATGAAAAGGTTTATGGTGTAGCATTCTACCAGTTACATATTACAGTGCATTATTTAACATTGCTTTCTGCATGCTCACTCTTTAAACACTAAAAGACAATTCAGATGCACATCACTGACTTTTTAACTGCTCATCTTGCATGCTACTTTAATTATATTCATTAATAATTCATAACGGTTTCTAAATCATAGCAATCTCAGCTTTAAAAATAATATAAGCTGGGGCTTTAAGTGATTTAAACTCTCAGTGTTACCTCCAAAGACTAATGGCCTATCCCAGACGCCTCCTTTTAATGCCTCCTTTAATTTGGTTTGTAGGGCATCTCATTCCTCATGTAAGTTTTTTCAAAAGATTCCCCCATGCACCCTTCTTTTGTCATAGAATGTTTACAGTATTGACATTATTGTGTAATTTGTGAGCATTCTGATATATTTGTGATATTGTTCATCACAAGCAGTTGTCATCAAGAGTCTGTGTGGGTTTGTGATGGATGCTGATGGTTGAATGTGTTTTTATTATTCACAGCTCCTGAAAGCATATTATTACAAATCAAAACAGTTAGTGCATTCAAAAGCAGATAAACCAGCACCACAACCAACCACAACCTATGGGGCAGAATCTAAAAAAGGTATTTATACCAGAGCTCTGTTGAATTTCCAAGGTTGGTCATTCGATTAAGTTATTTTTCATCAGAATGTGTAGTGTGGATGTTTAACCTAAACTAAGGCTTTATAATAAATTGAAAGCACTATTTAACACACACACGCACACAAAAAACAACAACTTTATGGTGGGAGTCACTGGTATCTGCGGTTAAACCGTTTGGAAGGTTTTCTATAGGAGAGTTTTCAGGACAGAAGACTTAAATTTTCCAGTTCCTTAGTGACAAGCTGCTTATTAACTTTACTGATTCATCCACTCATCCATCCATCCATCCATCCATCCATCCATCCATCCATCCATCCATCCATCCATTCATCCATCCATCCCTCTTTCTTGTGGGTGCACATCGTGCTTCTCCTAAGTCAGCTATATCAGTAAGATATAATCTTGTAATGTGTCCAAACCTCCTCAAGTGGCATTTTTCCAACTCCGTGAACAGTGGGACTCCAGAAAAGAAAAAATAGTACAGTGTCGCTGCTGAAACGTATTTGAAAACTAACTAACACTAACTAGTCTTCTGCAGCTTCTGTAATATTAAATGTAAACTATGAATGCTTAGAGTGTCATTCATTAATAAACTCAGCAGTGTAATTGATGGCAAATGACCGTGGTGTAATGTACAACACATTTTGGGTCACGCTTGTCCTGGAAAATAATCCTCTGTATGGTGATAATGACTAGTTTCTTGTCAGACCTCATCACTCTACTCTATTAGACCCTTGAAGTACTCGTGGTTCCTGACTATACAACTTTGTGAATAGTTTTTATCATGCTGAGAATATTGTACAGCACTAAGACAATTATTCTAAAACACAGTAATATTCACTGTGCAACTAGCAACTTTTAAGGTGGAATATTTCCTTGCATATTGCTCAGTCCATGAGTTGACACTGTGAATCAACCAACACCTTAAATTGTATAAACTAGACCATTCCACTTATTTTCTTATTGATTCTTTTACATGATTTAATGATGGTTATATTTGCAAGTGCTTACCAAACTTTACATGAATTTTTAAAAATTATGCGAATATTTTTTATCATCATCTGGACAAAAATGGAGGAGGAATCACCAGGGACCTCCCTATATGATCACGGTACCTACTGTATGTGCCAATGGAATTTGTGTTGCAATTTTATAAATTCCTGATTCTTTTTTTTGAAAATCTAAACAAGCTAGGAGCAAATCATTTCTTCCTACCGCACAGGATTCTGTTGAATAGTTTAAAACATTTCATCTGCAGTATAGAGGAATGTCAGGAGTAGCTCAGTGGTTAAGGCATTGGACTACGGTTCGGAAGGTCTTTAAATGTGGAATGTCAACATTTTGCAATCTCAAATGGAAACATACTGTGCTGTGCAAAAGTCTTAGGCACATGCAAATAAATGCCATAAAACAAGGATGATTGAAAACTGCAAACAGAAAAAAATGGAACAAAGTTTGGTGTGACATGGCTTTGAGGACCCTTTAGTGTCGGGTACAATTTGTGCAGTTTTATTAGGAAATATAAAACTATATAAACTAGTTTTATTGAGCATTCTGCAGAACTAAACAACTCAGGGTACAGAAGCTTTTTGCATGGTACTGTATATAAATGTAATTAAAAAATTTAACCAGGGTGGCAATAAATGAATTGCTACACAAAATAATCTTTACTATGATCTCAGTGACATGGGCTTAGAATTTCACTTAATGTCTCCAGCATATGAGACTTTCACATGGACTGTTACATAGTGCACTTTTCAACTCTGTTTAAATAAACTACATGCATAATTGTTTCTTTTACAGTTAATACCAATGCATTTTACTCCTTCAATCTGCATTACAATTTCAGAGTCCCTCTACTGCCCAGATCTTATTTTGACTTGATTTGCATTGAGGATTAGGAACTTTAGTCTTAGCTTGCACTTTAGAGCTGCTGACTTGCAAATAACTACCTTGACTACTGCAGATTGGACGTTCTCAGAACTTCAGGTTTTGTTTACCGTTTCCGTCTTTCTGTTAGTAAAGCAGGGGGGAACAGTCAGAGTGATTTAGTGCAGTGAGCTTGAGCTCAGCTGTGGAAAGCTGAGTAAAGTACATTTGTTTTGTGTGTGTTTACTGTGTTCCCTGAGCTGTGGCTATTTTTAAATTGTTCTTTTCTCCTTCTAGGCTTCCCTGGGACTACTCTCTCGCTTTCTAGACTGCTACCCATCCTTCCCCTATTTTCCAATATGAATCCTCCTGGAGCATGCCGGGATAGATGCAGCGATGAAGATGACCTGCCTCAGATGGACGGCACGTGTGATGCGTGTGAGCCAGATGAACCCCAGCCCGCTGTGCAAATGTGTGTGATTTGCCGCTTCGCCTTCTGCGCCGTCCATGCCGAAAAACACACACGGAGCACAAGACATCCCATTCAGCTCTACAACCCCTCAGAGCCTAGACTTAATGTCAACGGCCACATCAACGCTCAACCCGAGGCAAATGAAGACCAGCTGGAGGAGGCCGAGGGTGCTGGAGGTGGAGGTGAGGGGATGGAGGAGCAGGATGAGGAGCAGAGTGTGTGTGAATCAGGAAAGAGAGACACTGTGACGGTAGAAAGACTGAGATGTAAGGAACACGGACAGGAGGGTTCGTTGTACTGCAAACTGGATGAAAAGATTGTGTGTGTGCTGTGTGCTGTGCAGGGAGAACACAGAGGACACGAGATCATAACACTCCGGGAAGCCTACATGTGGCAGAAGGTCAGTGCGACTCGATGGCCTTAATTGCTGTGATATTGTATAAAAATGAAAGTAACATTTTTAGTTTTATAAAATATGAATGTTAACCTTGAATGTTAATGGGTTTTACAAAAGAAAGATTTTATCATTTTATTTCCTCTTCTTTATTATAGCTTAATTATATTCATAAACAGAAAAGATTGACCAATAGAAGCTTGGTTGAAAAATTTCACTTTCACATACCTGATACCTAAATAAAACATATATTCGAAAATTAAATATGACATGAATAACATTTAATCGTTCTACGTTAAGGGGCAAGCAAAAAAAAAAAAGGAAAAACTTAATTCTGCAGATTTACATTAAACAGATGCTAAAATAATAATGTTCTAAACACTTACATGTATTTTTTTTTTTGTGTTATTGACATACACATTTCGGATTTTCATATGCACACCAAACAACCATTCAGCAGTCTTGACCAGATAATATGTTCTTCACAAGTGTTCACTAAGCGTTGACCAATGTCAATCCACTCGCACAATACAAAACGAACAGAAAAGAAAATCTTGATTGAATTTGCTTGATTACAATACGGTACACCAAATTTCCCTCTCAAGATTATAATGCTTTAACTAAGTAACCAGTCTGACTATGTGAATTCAGGTTTCTGAAGGCTAAATTCATAATCAACAATGATAATAATGATGATGCAAAAAAGAAGTTTGAAACCAGATTGAATGGATTTTAGAGTGGTGTAAAATAGCTTGCAAAACATAGTGTAAATATGACTCATAAAGCACACGCATCATTACAAGGGTGGGCAAAAAACATCTTCGGCAGCCCTTAAACAGCACAACGCCATTTCCAATTTTTCATACACTGCAAGCCTGAGAAGTTCAGACCATCATCGCTCTAATAGTCAGTATCTTTGACTGATACATGATAGTTGTTTCACTGACAGTTCATGCAACACAAAATCTTAAAGTTTTTGATTTCTTTTCTTAAATTTAACAAACGTAAAATGTTAAGCAAAATCTGTACATACCATGATCTGAATATGTTTCAGCAATAGCAAAGGTAATCACCAAAATATGCAGCTTTAGCTTTTATTGCATGCCAAAGAGTACATTTCAAGATCAAAATACAGTCCCCTTCAAAAGTATTGGAACAGCGAGGTCAATGCTGATGTTTTTACTATATAAGACATTTAGGCAGGAGACCACAACACGAATTCAAGACAATAGATTAGAATTTCACATCTTATTTCCTGATATTTATTTCTAGATGTGTTAAACTACTTAGAACTTTGCACTTTAGAGGGCAGACCTAACACATTTTAATGAGCAAAAGTCTTGGAATGGATAGCAGTAAAATAAATCACACTTAATATTTGGTTGTGTGTACCATGCTTGCAATAAGTGCAGCAAGTTGGCGACCCACTTTCATCTGTTCGCTGAGTGTTTGTGCTTATTGCTTTGATGCACAGCGAAGTTCCTCCAAATTAGATTGGATGCATTTCTCTGTGAAATGGAAGACAGAATTTTTTTGAAGATGTCTGAATTTATTCTGCTGAGGCAATCGCGAGTTATATCACTAAAGTAAGTCTGTTCCAGGAGTAGTCATGCTAGCTCAAGCCATGACACCACCTCCTCTGTGAACTCCTATGATTTGGATCATGATCCGATCCTTTCTTCACACTTTGACCTTTCCGTCATATTTGCTGTAGATTAGCGTCTGATTCACACTGCTGATGAGAGGTTTGCATCTTGTACTACGCCCACTATATTTCTTCTCTCAAAGTCTTCTTCAAACAGTAGACTGTGCTTTACACCTGCCCTGTGGAGGTTGTTGGTGATGACATTGGCTGTTGTTTTTGTGGTTTTCTCTCACAGTGTTTGTCTTCAATTGTCTTCAAATTGTCTTCAAAATTGTCTTCAAAATTGTTTAGTATTCTCCCATAGACAGCTTTCTGGTCTTCATTATTTCTACCATCGTATGCAGTTTTCACAAGAGTAACCCAGGCCTCAGACCATGAGTACACATTCAGCGCTATTAACTTTTTAAACATGGCCTACCTGGGCAACAAGAAGCACCCGTCAACGAAATATGCCAATAATTTAATTACTAAAAATGGTGGGTTCTAAATGTAGATATCGGGAAGTGAAATCTGAAATCCTGATCTTCATTTAGTCCTAACACGGTTATAAATCGAAATGGCTCCACTTACAGAGAGGAATCTAGTCATCCTTATAACTGAAGATAAAAAAGATGCAAAGTCAGGATTAGATTTCTGTTCTTTTGTGCTTTTATTACTTTGTCAACCTAACATACTAATGTAAGCTATGATATGGTTTTGTATGCAAATGTAAAAGCACAGCCGAAATCTTGACTAAGAGATCAACCTTATTAATATTATAGCAACGTAGAAGCACAATCATGGGTGGGAACACGCCAGGATGCGCCTGAGTCGGACTGATAAGGTAGGCCCCAGAAAGCCATCGTGCCGTTTAACGCCGTACCCCTTCTCTCATTCACTCGACTTCTCACCAGGATGGTGGTGTACAGTAATGAGCACTACATGATGAAGACCGATTGGGTCACCAATTCGAGTAAGCGATGTCAGAGTGAATTTAGGATGAAATATGGTCTTCCTGACCATGAAGATTTGAAGGAAAACATCCAACGTGAAATTGCTGCTATTCCCCACGATATCCTTGCCGATGCGTTCAGAAATGCGAAGCACTGCATCGAAATGCGTCTGGCACAAAACCACTTCTAGCATCTCATGTAATGCAATTGATTGCACATGAGTCAAGGTATGTAGCGTTTTTTTTTTTTTTTTGGTTCAGAATTCTTCATCATAGTGAGAGTTATTACAGAATTTTCTGGGCCCCTTTCGAGTGAATCACCCCGTATCAGGTTTATTATCCAGATCAGTGAGAAATATCATACAGTGGCAACTGTAAGGATACAAACTCCTACTAACACATCTGCTGAACCAAATGTCTGGTTCCCCGAAATGGTTACCACCCGTAGGTAAGGAACCGGTTTGCAATCCGTACCCCAGTCCTCCTTGCCTGTTCATGTGCTGTTCATAAAGGGTGTACCCATACTTTTGACCATGTAGTGAAAATGTGCGGTGAACTGCTGCAGCATATCAGACAGGTTTACATTTTAGAATATGCTGATGTGAGAGATTAAAGACTGGCATTAAGGACACTGTAACAAGGTAGCAAATCAATAACAACCCTAATTAACTGTTACACACAGAAACAGTGGAATTCTACAACTGGTAGCAATAAGGCTGTTGAGACCAGTATCGATGCAGCACTTTTCTACTCTTTATTTCCCTGGTTAAGCAAGACATGGCATTAAACATTTAATTAGACAAAGTGTGAGAAAATGGCAACACAAAAAGCACACACCCTGATCAAAAATGAAATGAAGCTAAACCCGGTTCGCTGTCTGGGATGTAGAAGGGAAGATATGAAGAATCATCTTATTAATTCAAAAAATCTTCGAAATTCAAATAGGACGCTATATAAAAGCTAGAAGTTAATTGCTTTGTGCCTCATTTACACTTAAAGCCGTGTGTCATTTAGGCCGACCTATTGGATGCGGATGCTGTGTGATGACCAGAAAAGTATGTCTCTCAGATGTCTTTTCTCTTATATTTGTTTCTCTCTTAGAGTAAAGAGGGCATTGACCTGCTCGCGTGCACTCAAGAAATGTCTGAGAAGATCAAGAACAAGTGGACTAGTCCAGATGTAAGTGCGCCAGACTGACCGCCAAGTGTGATATTTATATGGCGAGATGAGGTAATGGTTAATTTAAAGATTACATCTTGCTCTCCGAGGAAAGAGAGGAGTTTTTTTTTCCCTAAAATATGGACACACTCCAGAGTACACTTTTAAATTTCTTCATTACCAAGTCTTGGCAAAGGGTATAATTCCAAACAATAATAAAAATACATGTGTTTTGTTCTATATATAGTCTAGTTTTTCTCAAGTGTACATAAACCGTACAGTGAGCAGTTATAATGAAGGTAAACATTTAAAAATAAATATATAAATATGTTAATAAATAAACAGCTGGCTTATTCCCACGTAGGGACAGAACGTGGCGGAAGATAATATAAGCATTCTGCCCCTTCATCATGCAGCACTGTACAAAAAGGACCAAAAATTCGCTTAATTGGCTTCACTACTAGAATGTAAATCAGGTTTAAAGGGTATGGAAGCTATCTCCAATGGAAAACACTGCTGTAGATAATTGCTATTTTCCATATCTTTTTATTCCATCTATTTGTTGTTATCTTTGTGCTTATTGAAACTATATACACTAGACCTGCTGGCAGGTCTCTTGAAAAAAGAGTTTTTGTTTGTTTTTTATTTATTTATTTATTTTTTTTTTTTTTTTGAGACTTCATCTGGTTATGTAAAAAATAAATAAATACAATATTTCCATAAACATTTTGCTTTGAATGTATCAGATGTATTTTTGCAGGATTGCATGATGGCACTTCAGCGTGGCCTAGACAGTTAGCATCACTACAGCATTAAGATCACAGCTGGTATTGGTCAAAAGGTGCTGATTAAATTTCTACATTAGCAGCTCTGACAGTGGGTTAAACTAGAAGACAAATCCCATGTTCATAATACACCAAGTGTTTTGTGAGAACAATTTAGTGTTACAGTATTTAGCATGGTGGAAGGAAATTTAATGTCGACCCTTTTGAAAGTCAACATTTTTACCTTTTTTTTAACACGTTAACACAGGTCTCAGAGGTCCCCAAAAGTGTGTTAATGTTCCAGTTGAAATACCCTTTAGATAATGCCATTTCTTCATACTGTACTTTAAACGCCCTTTATTTCACTCCTCCTCCAAAATGTAAAGTCTAATTTTGCTCGTTTAAGCCCCAGCCAATATAAAAATGTAAAAAAGGATAAGAGGCAGGAAATGTTTTTTTTGTTTTTTTATATCTCATGTTTTTTTTTTGTTTTGTTTGTACACACCAATTTGAGTCCCATCTGAATGCTTAAAAGATAAAAAAAAAGAAAAAAACAGCATGAACTGTGAGAGGCGTTCAAGTCAAACCAGAGCCTGTGATAAAATTTTTCGTGAATAAAGGCATGAAAACGATTGACGTTTACAGAAAACGTCAAGCACGGTACAGTGAAAAGACTCTTAGCTACAGTAAAACATTCGAATGGTGCAGATGTTTTAAAGAAGGTCGTACATCCGTGAATGGCAAACCTGGCAAAGTAGAATGCCTGATCAGTGGACACTTGATGCCAACAGGCAGAAGATCTGTCTGTTTGACCTGTACATACAATCTTTCACATACACCACTTGCACATATCTGGGTCTTGGCTAGGAGTTATTGCCACATCTCTCCAATCTGTCCAAGCCATTTCCACATGTTTGGGCCATCAAAGGAGTTTCTGGGAGGTCGGCGTTTTAGACGTGAAGCAGGCAGTCCAATCATGGCTCCAGTGTACTGAGAACTCTCTATCTCAATGGTATCCAATCACTGGGATAAGTGAATTAGTGTGACAGTGGATTATAGAGAGAAATAAAGGAAGTTTTTACTCTTGTGCCTGTGTTCTGTGATTCTGCACAATCAAAAGTCCTGGTTTGACTTGAAAGCACCAAAATTTATAAAATATATGATGTGTCTTTCTTTAATCAATTACAATTAAAGGCAAATTACTGTGAGAAATAAAAGCGGTCAAGATGTGCTACGGTTTAAACATCTCAACTTCAGAGTAGTAACGAACTTTACTCCACTATGACTTTGATTAGTTTCCTTCAGACACATCCTCCAGTAACTTTTCAGAAATATGCCTGGAAATTATCCAGTCCTCCTGCTTCAGTCTGCAAGCATCTCACATTTCATCACCACCTGGATTTTGACAGCATATATATTTTAAGCAACTCTCATGCTTACAATATGAGAATTTTTTTCTCTCTATCCCGACTGGAAATGGAATCACAGGTGTGATTAGTGTGCTTTTTGTATGGCGTGCTCTTTAGTCTCAAGAACTTCAGCACCAGTGAGTATTATAAAAGAGTTGTATAAGAGATTAATCTGAACACCGTGTGAAAAGGAACTAGCATTACCTGGTGCTGTCTCACAGAATGCTGTTGAATAATATGCTGAAATATTCAGCTTTGGCTTTCAGACATCAGACAACCCTTTTTCCTCCTCCGCCTCCCATGTTTCTTCCTGTTTGTCCTTCTGTGTTTCTCGTCATCATCTTTTCTTGCTTCTTCTCTTTTAGTCTTATTTATGTGTGCGGGTACACACACACACGCATAGCGATTGCCTCTTTATTTATATAATCTGCTATTTTTCTGCTCAGCTTAGCCCAGTTCTTATAAGGGTAAGAGGCTCTGGGTGCGTTAGAAGCTTACAAGAGCTTAAAGTCACCCTATATTTTTAGAAAATATTAATAATTATATCATTCCAATGCAATGTAAGTGCACTCATAGTTAAAGCTCAAAAGAAGTAGTTTGGATGCGTTTGGTGAAAAAAAACACAGGAATAGATACAAATCTGGTGGGAGTATTGGACATTAAACTGCGCTATAAAGTGTAAACCTATCAGGGTTTCATATGGAAATGAAGATTATAACAGTATAGAAGTAAGAGGTAATTATAGATGTAAGACTTGTGAAGTTTCCCATTTGGGTATTGGACAGCTTTCATGGGCAGCGCAGTTGTAACTCAGTACTGGAGGCTAAGGGTTAAGGATGTGGGGTACTGGTATGAAGGTTGAAGCCTCTGCCACTGTTGGGCCCTTGAGCAAGGCTCTTAACCTCCTGTGCTCTAGGAGCACCATAGCATAGCTGACTTTGTGATCTGACAAGCAGAGATACGCAAAGGAGAGAATTTAACTGTGCTGTAATGTGTATTTGACTAATAAAGGCACCTTCTTCTTCCTTTGCTTCTTCTAAAATGCAATAAGCTCTATTTTTGGACTTTTACTCAATCTGGCAAAATACTTTCCTCAGGCACACAAACTTATCTACACTTTTTAAAAAAAATTTAATTGCTGTTTTGAACTTCTGTGTTGAACTTGTGCGATTTTGACAGTCAATGACCGCATTTCAATAAAAATGGCAGTCACAAGATCATGCTTCTGTCTGTCACGTGATCAGTGAAGAGGAACTGTCTGGCCAAAATTGCAACTGCAGTGAACGACTTGAATGTGTTTGATGGACTGGAGAAGATAAAAGGTGTTTACAGGCTGTTGACTGCAATTGTCATCACTCCATCAGCCGTAGATTACTATAATAAGGCACAGTCCTCCTGTACCAAAGTGAAACTGGTAGAGGAAGAGAATGATGCTACTGTATAAACTGAACTGAACTCAACTATAAACTATTTTTAATGCGTTTATAATCTTCAACAATCTATGTAAATTAAAACAAAATGTATGTGCAACAAAACATGACTACTATCTTTTTAAAATAATAACTAACATATCGATACTAAATTGCATATTTAAATTGGCCAAAGCACAACTGCAGGCTGTGGAGGTGTAGCATTTTGAAAAATTAAAGAAGTATTTCATTGATATGACCAAACAATTTTGACGTATTATTTATAAGCATTTGTGCTTTTTGACACTCTTATGGCTTAAAGAAGACATGCACCAAATATTCTCCATCAATCTTTGGCAAAAACCTGTTTTTCTCAAAACTGCCAGATGAACCATCACATATTCTAGTTGTCATATAAAATAACTCAAAGATCCTACCCTTTCCCCTAAATTAAGCGATGTTGAACTTATGTACTGTATGTGCTGCTTTAAGGGCAGAACTCATTTCTGGCCTTAAAAAATGATATAGTAATAAATAAAGTAAATAGTCAAATCCTCCGCATGTAAACTTTGTGAATCAGAGTTTCTTAAGGTCATTGAATTCACTTAAAATAAAAAATCACATATAATATATATATATATATATATATATATATATATATATATATATATATATATATATATATATAATATAAAAAAATAAAAAATCACAAACTTTTTTAATGCACAGCTCCTCCAATCCTTATGCCAAAATTTTGAAATAAATATTCAGCATAGTGATGTACGAGATCATTCCCGGGGCATGTTAGCTCATTAGTGTGCCTGTTTAATTACGGGTGTTGCCTCAGGGGTCATGTTTTTCGACCTGTGCGTCTGCCAGCTTGTATCTCGGGCTTCCTGTGGGACGATGGAGAGCTATTTGAAGGAAGTTTAGACTTATTAGATTATATATGCATGCTGATCCATGGAGGGTTCTGGCTCTTACTCTGTTCTTCTCCAGCAGGGATATTCTGCTTATTTTAAAGCGTTTAAAAAATAACACAAGACCAACAGATGTTCAGCATATGCAATCAGTATGTGTCATGCGCTCCTCGTTCTTTTCTCATGTGTGTTTAATGTCCTTAGTGAAGGCCATGGATACAGTAATGGAATAAGGGGCATGTGTGCATGTGCTTCAGAAATCTGCCAAACTGTTTTATTGCAACATTATAAAATCTTTGGAAATATTACATTTTTAACAGGGAAGGCATGAACTGAAGAATCATGGTGTAGTCTAGCCAGGCCTCCTTCCATCTCTACCTCCTTCTCTCTCTCTCTCTCTCTCTCTCTCTCTCTCTCTCTCTCTCTCTCTCTCTCTCTCTCTCTTTTAACTATCTACTTGAATAGTTCAGGGCTTAAAGTCATTAAAGTGCTTCTTTTGCATTTACACTCATTGGTGAAAAGAGCTCGCCCTCTTTCTCTCTCTCTCTCTCTCTCTCTCTCTCTCTCTATCTCACTCTCTCTCTCTGTTTTGAGTTGCCATGTAATTTCGACAGTCTGATTATAGTCACAGAGAAATGCCAATAGCAGGGAGAGAGAAAGTGAAGGAAATCTTCCTGGAAAAAGCACTCACTTGGACAGGGGCCATCACTCTGGCTGAGGTGACGGCCATTTCAAAGCCATTTGCAGTTAATGTGCCTCTAATGTGTTTCTCTCATTGACAGCTCTTTGTAGTCAGTATTTCTTTTCTTGAATAGATTCTGCACTCACTGGAGGTCTACAGCCATTTTTACTCCCCTTATACCCCTTTTCCATGGATACCGTGCCGATATACAGTACAGTAGGTTCAGGTATCCGTCAGCCTTTTTAAGAACCAGCATGTGTTTGCATTGGTTGTAGAGCTCAACCACTATATAATCAGCTGTGGTAGCTTCAACATTTAAAAATTTTATTAGAACCTTAGAGTGTTGTACTCCAGGATTTGAATAATGTATTTGATTCATTCAGAATCTTCCAACATGTGCACATTGACAACAGTTGTGCTCAAGATTAAACATGCCCTTGCATCTTGTATCCTTTTTATACTGAATCTGCTAGTGTTGAAGAGTAGCTGGAATTAGTGGTGTATGAAAAACAGTCTAGGCTAGGCTCAAAAAATAAATGACAAATGCCATAGACAGAAAGGCAAAGTAACTACTGGACACTTGTTTTGTTTCAAAGAACCATCTCTGTCTCTGCATTTATTGACTTGCACTCCAGGGTTGAGGGTTCGATTCCCGCCTACGAACGTGTGTGCGCCCTGCAATGGATTGCCACCCTGTTCAGGGTGTACCCCTCCTTGTGCCCCAAGTCTCCTGGGATAGGCTTCAGCCCCCATCACCCTGTACACAGAATAAGGGGTATAGACAATGAATGAAAGAATTAATGAAAATCTATATAATTTTCAGCCAGTTGGAGTTAGGAATGTGGCCTCTTTGTGCAGAGCTTCCAGCACCCCTACTCCCTGCTGATGTGTAAGGACAGTTTTAGCTAATAAATCTGGGCTTGTATCAAAGGAAAGAAGGGGGGAAGCACTGTTCACCTACAGTAGTACCAGATCTGTACTGGGGGAAAAATTGCGAGTTATGGTATGGTTGTGAGAGGTTAAGTCATAGTGCTTTATCTGTAAAACTATGGTTTCTAATTAGTGATTGTAAACAAATTCTGTAGGCGAAGTAAGGAATGGGGTTTACCGGTGTACATGAAACACTTAAATGCTGCAACCTCAACAGATGGTGTAGAATTGCGGCACTCGAAGCCAAAGTCCTTATTGTGAAATGGGACGTGAAAAACCCTCACTATTTGCTGTTAAAATGACAAGTTTGATCTCTGAAGCTCTTTGACTAATCTCTGTCTCTGGACTTCCAGGCTCTCAATCATGTTATCTCATAATTGTTACCCACGTCCTCCCTTTCTTCACATACATTAGTCCTCAGCTCTTCCACCGGTGCCTGTGCCCCATATTTCCATTTTGCAATTTTTATCAGAGGGCCGAAATTAGATTTGGCTCATTTGGCAAGTCTGTGTCAATGTCTTCTCCAATTATCTTTTTCTCTTTGAATTTATGTCATCTCTCTCTCTCTCTCTCTCTCTCTCTTGTCTCCTTCTTTGCTTTGACTGTTTTTTCTCCCTCTAGATGAGCCCTGAGGAGCTGGAGCGCTATGTGAACCAGCAGTTTGACGAGTTACAGAAGCTGGTGCGTCTGGAGGAGTGGCGTGTGCTTCACCTGGTAGACTTGAAGGAGGCGTTTTTGACAGCACAGGCTGCAGAGAAGATTGCCGAGATCAGCGTCCACACCGAGAAACTCCAGGAGGAGATGGACTCCATCACACAGCAGCTGGGTGAGCTCGACCAGGCTGAGCAAAATGGAGTGGCCCCAGCCGCCTTGGCACCTCTGTTGGCTGTTGGACAACCCCGGCCACCTGGTGCTGCTGCTCTGGAACCCATGCCTCTGGTAAGCAGCCATTCTCATTCAGAGCAGGGAGTGCAAGGTTAAAGTCCTAAAATAATAAAGTACATTGTTACCCAAGTTTCTGCTTGTGGTTTCTGTGCAAAAGTAACCTCCTGGATTTTAGTCCATTTTAAGAAACTTGTGTTAATGTTTCTAAATGTTTTTATTCACTCATGTATTTTTGGATGTCTAATGTAATATTACACATTGCATCTTAAGAAGGCATCAACCAACCAGAGACACCTTGAGGAAATGTACAGTATGGGTTAAAATAACTGGTCGAGTGTGATCTTAACACACAGCATTACAGATGAAGACTGTTTGATGACAGACAAGTCCAGACACCCACGCATACTTAATACTGAATGAATTAAATGTCATAATATTAAAGTAAATGTTTAAAATAAATTACATTCATTTTCTTTTCAGGAATAATGTCTTTAACAGTAATAAACACTGAACAAACAGGAAAAACTAAACAGAACTTGGTTAATACTACAGTTCATAGGCAAATTAAGACCCACAATGAATAAATAAATAAATAAATAAATATTTGCAGTTTGCAGATCAGTCATTGAGGGCTCCAGATAAAGCAAGGAACTAAAAAAGTGGTAGGGTTAATTTAAAAAAATCTGTTTATAAGCTTGATTAATCTAGTTAAACAGATTTACTGACCTGAGTACTCGTTCTAAGTGTTAAGAAATAGGGCTCCTTTTCTTTGAGCACTTATTTTACCACTGAACTATCCATACAATATGTATGCAGAAGACGCTAAGCCTGAGTCTTTCTGTAAATTATTATTCTGTCTTCACCACAAAGGTCGTTGCATTTATTAGGGAGACGCACAAGGTTTCTGACAAATAATTGTGGGCTCCTATTGTCACCATGAAAACAGAGACTAAACATCCAATCTCTCCCCAGGCGTCAAAACTAAAATGGAAAATGTTTCCAAAATGTTTCTCTTTGAACCCTGGTAATGTTCTGAGCCAGTCCTCCTGAGTGAGCACTAAAATTTCCTAAATGAGGTCGAGGGGGTGGCTGGAAGGAGGGGGCTGTTTTGAAGGTCTTCAGATGTATGAGGCTATTAAGTGGTGTTTCAGGGCCTTGAGAAGAAAGAGAGAGGAAGATCTCAGCAAATCTAGGGAGGCATATGAAGGGCAGTGGTGTAAGCATTCAGGACACACACAGAGTTCTGAAGGCACGAGGATTTACCACACATGCTCATGGATGTATATATGAAGGACAGCGTTATCGTAGGCAGGTTATTGGTGCTCTGGATGTTTGCCAGGGCTGAGACTGACATAAGGCTACAGCTAGAACAACTGCACATATCAAGGTCATACACACACTTACACAAATGTAGTCAGTTAATATAGACAGGAACTTATTCTCACTTGTTTACAAATAAACACTGTGCTACTTGTATATAAATACAGTACACATATTTATTGAGAAGGCTTATACATGTAGTATTTAACTGGTGCCCTCAGCTCATTGGTCTACACGTCATGAACAGTTTTCCAGTAGCAGTAGTGACAGGTAAATTAGATGTCTTTCTGTGTGTGGGTGAGCGCGTGTGTCCTACTCTAACTGATGAAAATGCAGGAAAAAATCGATTCAGTTATGAATTGTGATTCCTTTGTGTGCTGATTCACGTATCACCACACTGACTCCAAAATTTATTTAAAATATATATATATTTTTTTTACCGTTATAATAGAGATGAGCCAGTCGTTCGACAAGTGACAAAAATTTTTTCAGTTTTATTTACCCTGGCCGGCGATGAGTCAATCAGTCTAAGATATGAATGATTCTGTACCAAGCACAGAAGCTTCTGAGTGGCGCAACAGAAACACATGTTTATGGCATTATTATTAAAAATTGTGCACAGGAAAAGCCACCCATCTGCCTTTTTATCAAAACTCTGTGAGGGAATTAGCCTCAAACCCAGTCATTACACACGCTTACACCAGTCTCAAAACAGCAAGAATGATAATCGCAATTCTCATAAAATCGGCACCTAGGTATCGTGATAATATCGTATTAGGTGGTGACTGGTGATTCCCACCCCTATTGATTAATGGGTGAAAGCTGGGAAATGACCCTCCCTAGGTTAATTGTGATTGTAATTAAATGTCGATTTTTTTCTCTGATTATTTTCTTTATCACACACTCACACACTGAGAAAGACACAGACACACACTTCGCCCAGTGAGAGAAGTCATTTAGTAAATTAAAGTTTATTGAGTGTTTTTCTATACAGTCCATCAGTTAAAGCAGGCACACACAAATCTCCTCTATTTTCAACCTCATGTTCACCTAGATACTGAGTTGTAAATAAATGATTTAAATGCCTCATTTAAAAGCATAAGAGTCTCATTTAAATTCAGAAATGCCACCAAGAAATGTCATTTAAGTTCTGTATTTATTCTGTCTGAATTGCTGAGAGATGTGTTTGCTGGTGTGCAAACTAATCAGGCTTTTTGTAGGACAGAGCTAAATGTTTATTAGAGAATATTTATATCAAAAGTCAGTGATATGGCTAATTTGCAACCAGTGCATTGTTTTATGTGTGTGTTAAGGAAGTACCATATGTGCAGGATTTTGCATTAGCCTACAAGCCTAGATCAGCAAAACACCAGCTCAGCAAACCTTTCTCTACTCACAGCATACATCACTTTTGTAATATTACTTGTGTAAAAATAAAGTCAAGCCATCAATAAAATATATTAGTAGTCTAAGACTAAGAATGATCATGCTACATATATCTAAAACATTTTAATGTACACTAGTCATCATTAATTGTGATGCTAAATGATAATCAGCCATGACAGAACATAAGGTCTGTGAGATGTTTTCAATTCTTCAAATATAAAGTGTCAAATAACGTGAATAGGTTGTGCTGAATTGGTCAATAAATAAAGATTTTAAAGTAAACTCTTTGCTTTCAAAAATGTAAAATTTAGTACTCAAAAAATATATAAAAAAAAGAGTTCAACCTTACCGTAAATGATGAAAATGCCACATGCCCCTGCACAAATCCTAATGTGCTTCAGTGTTTTTTTTTCTGTAATTTAGCCGACATTCCACCTACCGCTGTTACACGGAATTGACACAAATTTAAAAAATGTGATGTCCGGCTAGGTGGATTCTTTCCCATGATAAATGTAAAGAAAGGCAAGAATAATTGTGACTGCGCACAGTCAGCCATACACACTTACTTCATGGGTCTTTAGTTCGAAGTCTAATCTACAAAATCTGTGAGTGAGGCAATAGAGCGAGGAGGGAAGCAGAACGAGTTTCTAGAGGAGTTTGCTTTATAGAGCTAACCTTTATTTCTGCACTGATTAGGCAGAACCTCAGGACTAAACCAAACGTGAACGCAATTTTTTCACTTTTTGAAAGCGTGATTAAAGTTAAACAAGTTCTCATTAGACCTCATGCTCTATCCTGACTGAAATCATACCACTTAGCCTTATATGCATCTCCAGTGAATAAACTTGCCTTGATGAGCACCTCAGTGTAAAAAATGAGAAATTATGAGCGTTTATGAGAAAATCATGATTATTGGTTTTTCAAGATTTTATTTAATTAAGAAAGTCACGCAGTGACACTGCTGCTAATGTTTCTCCTGTCTGTTGTAGTATAAAATGAAAAGCTCCTTGATCTTTTATTGCGTTCAAAATTAATTAAAATCCATTTTAACAAGCAACATTCTACTTTTTCACTTAATTGAGTAATTTTATTTTTGAGTGTTTATGTTGTAAGTATTTTGTAGTCCACATTCCACATTTCCATGCTGTTCATGAGAGCATGTCGAATTGTCCCGGATTAAAACGCTTGGTTCTTGGTTGCTCGTCTTTGTGACATAACATTCTGTAATTATCTACGAATTGGCTACACATTAGCTACAAAATGGTACAGTGTACTTGCGACTCTGATTTAGTCACTTTCAACTCCACTGTGAATCGTGCCAAACTCATGCTGAACCATCATGAACTGTTCATGAACTTACACAATTGTCTACGATTTACCCATGAGCGGTGTCCCAGGTCAAATTGGGATTTGTGATGAAGTTTCTTGTGAATGAAGGCATAAAACATTTACAGAAAATCTCAAGCGCAGAGCATTTTAAAGAAGGGCGTATGTCTGTGAACGATTCCAGCCGAGGTGGCTTCAAGGCCATGGCATTCATTGACGTGAAAATTCAGAGAGTGGAACGCCTGATCTATTGAAAAATCGATGGATAACTTGTCACCAACTTGTGGACGAGATGCTTCTGTCTACTAAAATCATCTGTCAGTCTCATCTACACTTTATTGGATGCTTTACTGTGTGTGAAATGGAGAGCCATTTCAGTTAGAGACCCAGTGGATGAAAGTAAACGCAGTAAACATGCTCCCCTGGAAGCTCGTATTATCAAAGGTTTACACCACGCCTCTCGTTACACTTGAAAATTCATTCTGATCAGGCCGAATTTGGTCGATATGTTCTGATTAGGGTGTTTGCTTGATGTATTTTTATTCCACCTGGGCTACTATTCAATTATTACTGGACTACCATGGTCCATGTAAACATATCTTATGATCCATTACAAAGAGGCTCAAACCACCTACAAACTGCTATGATCCAGCTTTCAATAATGTATGAACAGATATGATGCTTTGTTTTTAGTCAGCAAAAAAAGAAATGCTTAATTTTTATGGCTGAATGTTTTTTGACCACTACCATGGAGCACAGCACAAACTCTGATGACAAGCTTCAGGATTTCCTACAATCAAGGAACAGTAGCAGTTTGGGATTAAATTCAGGAATATGGAAAATGAGTTTGGTGAAAATTTGTCAGGACTCAACTCAAGGCTGCATTCAGAGTTAAGTACTGCTCACACAATAGGAAGTTAATACCGAAACTTGGTAAAATCAGTATTTAGATCTCAGGCATAAGTATTAGGCGGCACGGTGGTGTAATGGTTAGCACTGTTGCCCTGCACCTCCAGGGTGCCATTTCCATCTCTGTGTGCATGGAGTTTGCATGTTCTTCTTGTGCTTGGTGAGTTTCCTCCCACAGACCAAAGACCTGCAGTTTAGGCTAATTGGTGTTCCCAAATTGCCCGTAGTATGAGTGTGTGTATGTTTGTGCCCTGTGATGGAGTGTTCCCCGCCTCGTTCCCCAAGTCTCCCGGGAAAGACTCCAGACTCCCGCGACCCTGTATACAGGATAAAGCGGTATAGAGATGAAACTATGAGGCATAAAAAAAATAATACAGCTGTGATCTGTCACATAGGCATTTTAACCCTAAAATTGTCAGGGATAATGCCATGTGACGTCTTTCAAAATGTGTTCCATGTGGTCCATTGTGTCTGTGTCGTGTCCCCTATAATTTCCGTTAAAGGAGAAGTGGGTCTGAGCTCTTATGTCTTAAACAGAGACCCTGTCTTTCCTGCATCCTCAGACACAGTTATTCACTCTTACATCCTCACGGCCTGACACAGCAGCGCAATCAGCCATCGACTGTAGATTTTTGTATTGTGTTCTCCATGGTTGGTGATTGATTTTGTTGAATCAGCGTGGCCAGTGGGAGAAAGATGAAAGACTTTTGATTGCCTGTTCACAGAATCAGTGGAGTAGAGGAGAAATGAATTTGTGCAGTGCAAGCAAACACTCTCAAGAGGACACGCAGGGTTTTTTTTTTTTTTTTTGCTCATCTATTCAGCTTTTTTTTTTTTTTTAGCATCTGCTCATATCCTGTAGATGGCAACTGGAGCGATTCAGTTTAACACAGAGCATTTAAGCATTTTCACAGTGGATTAAGGTGGTATGACTCCAGCCCAACTCTATGCAACAACTTTAAATATACTCATGAACAAAATAAATGTTGCACATATAAATTACTTGCAAATTTAATTTCTGTCACATCAATAAGAAAGTTCAATTATGTAAAAAATTCAGACGACATTGATAATGACGTAGATTCAACATTGGCCCATAATCTGGCCTCACTGCACGTCCAGCAAGTCCTCCTGCAGCCAAACATCTTTAAATAGTCCTACAACTTTCTGGCGCATATAACACTGGAATACCACCATCAGTAGTGGCCGCATTTTTTGTACGATTTCTCAAATGATGCCATCGAATTAGTCTGTCTTGTCTTGGCGTTGTCACTCTTGGCATTCCAGACCTACCAGTTGTTGGGAATCTGTTTCATAGCCTGGAAATCAGATTCCTGGCAACTCCAAACCGTCTGGAGATGGCTGCTTACGTTGAACCAAGTTGAAGCATTCCCATGGCCCTCTCCCTGCTAGCATTGTCTAAACGAGGCGTAATAGTGTGAAGACAAAATACACAAAAAGTTTTCCTTACATTTGATACCAAGCCATGTCAGCTGGACATAATCACATGGCAAACGTTGTGCACATGCATGGCACTTCTTAAGAAGTAGTAAGGTTACGATAAAGTAATGCTTCACTGAGCTTGATTGTAATTTTACCTTAACCATGTTTGTAATATAACAAGGCAAACAGTTTTGATTTGGATATCCATGGTATAGTATGTAGTATGTGAAATTTAACAACAGCTGCAATAAATATTTGCCCCCTTTCAACTTTTCCACATACTGAAATGTTACTACCTCTAACTTAAGTAGGCTTAATTAAGGCTATTTTTTTCTATTTAATTCACACACACTGTCTTGCATTTGAAGCTGCAAAATATTTTTATTGTGACTCAACAAAAAGAAGACATTTGTTGTTTGTATAAGTAATCTCCCCCAGGATCTATACTGTAAATGGTAGAACCATCTAAGGCTGTGATTACAGCTTCAAGTCACCCAAGAGATTTTTCTGTAAGCTTTGCTCATCTGGATCCTGATATTTGAGCGTGTTCCACTTCGCAGGTTGGTGTATACAAATAGACTCTCAGCTGGCAGTCAGTTCAGGCTCTTTGTCCTGTTGGAACTTGCAACACTGCTTCAGTTTCATGTATCTCGCAGAGGATTGCCCTGTATTTGGTTCCAACCATTTTCAGCTGTTGAAATCTTGACAGCGCTACCAGTGATGAGTAGTGTTGAGGTTCTGCCAAAGTTGACGTGTTTATGCAATCTGAGATATTCTAGTACTGAAACTCATGCATGTGCAAATGGAACCAGTTTTATAATCTGAGTCTATTGGATTTACACAGGTTTGCCATCTAGGACTGTTCTCAGAGCTGCTTTAGTTTGCATAGCTACACATTTTAGTTCTAGAATTTCTCCAAATGAATAGGCCCTTTAAGTCTTTTGGGCTTTTTTTTTTTTTTTTGATTATATACAAATACAGGCTGCTGCCACCTCCTGGTGTGGCAAGTTATTGTTATGTTTTTATTTTTTTCTCAGTCAGGCACATAACATACATGCATGAGGACTAACTGGTTATTTGTTCAATCATATTTTTTGTATAAGATTTGACATGACCGTAAGGCAGTGGAACACGCCCATCAGATGGTTTTTAACACTGACTTGGTGTGCATACATCCCTTAATTTGAAAGTTTTCAAGTGTATCCAGACTATAGCCTGTCACCAGGCTGTTATTATATGACTCCATTTCAACTCAGGTCAGTGAGGAGGTCAAAGTTCAAAGGAGTTTATAGTAGCACTAGATTCTGGGAAGCAGAGCCCAGGCAGTTAATCAGATGCTCTGTCTCACCATCTCTAAAGTCCCACAAAGCTTCTGTCTCCTTGCTCTTCATTTCTTTTACACACTCCTTCCAATTATCCAGTTTCAAATGATATTGTCTTTTTTTTTTTTTTTTTTTTTTTTTTTTGGACAGCCCAGAATGTTCTCTCATTCAGCTTCCTAATCAAAGTGGCCTGCAGAGCCGAGGCAGAGGCGCTAATGCACAGACAGACACTGTGCTCTCTCTTATCTGCTTTTCATTACAATGTCCTGTCTCCTAATTAAAGTTGAAGATTTTTTCTGTCCTTTCATCTGTCTTTTCCTCTTTCTTACATTCTCTCTCTGTCTACCATTGATGCTTCTCCTTCCCATCTTTATTTCCTCCTCCTCTCTGTTTCTCACACTGAGATGACTTGACACACACATGCACACAGATAGGGAATTGTGGTGAAAAAGCTAAAATAACCGCCACCCAACTGACTTCAGATGCCTTTGATTCTGCCGTGGTCTCGGGCTAGTTAGCGCTGTTTGTGTCAGGCTTTAAATGCAGCTACAAGTGAGCATATTTAATCAGAGTGAAAGCCCACAATTGTAGCCCCAGGCTAATGAGCCTAGCCGAAAATAGCATACCCATCCATGGCTAGTCAAGAACTAAGCGTGCTTTTGTGAAAAGGCAGAACAGGGTTGTTTAATCATCCTCTAATCTAGTGATAAATAATAGTGCCAGGTGATTTATAGAAGGGGTAATGATGGATATGTTGTATAATGGCACATCTGCTTTGTTGATCCTGCTCTATTCAGTCTCATTATTCTTTCTTTATTTTCCTGATTTTCAGATGGACCCTGAAGCCAGACCAAGGTAAGACAACTACAGTGATTTATAATTTAATGCCTGTTTCTTTGACTCTCTTGAACACACACAGCTTGTGGTGTGAATGCAAAAGTCCTTGATCAGCTGTATAGCATCCAGATGTCTCCTCAGGAAATAAATACAGACTACAGAGTGTAGCGTGATTTTCACTGCACCAAGACCCCCTCCCTCCTAAAAACAATCCCTGACATACAGGCACACACACATGTGCACTCTCTCACACACAAACAGAATAATTTACTATGATTACCTACCCCGTAATTGGACATCTCATCATTTACGCACATTGATGCAGGCTTTTGTACCTCTTCCCTTTGTATATACAGCTGTAGGTCAACCTTTATATACATTCTATCCATGTGCAGCTCTGCTCCATTTGTGTGTGTCTATATTGAGCCATGCCAAACATTTGCATGAGTTTAATAAAAAGGCATTTTTAAGCATTCAATATCAACTTGTCATTTCCGGATCCCTCAGCTTCATGTGAGGTGAACTGCAATGGTAATAAAATTTTACAGAAATAAACTTAAACCGTAAACCTTTTGTAGACCTGGGTCCATATTTCATAAGCATCTCTCCTCATAAGAATCACTCCTAGGAATCGCGCTTAAAGTTTATTTAGGACTGATAATATTCCTAATTTAGAGTAGGACATAAAAGTTTATGAAGTTTCCTACTCTTACTTTCAGCGAGGAGAAGAACTTTCTCCTAGGGAAGCACGTGACGTCATTGTTTGAGACGCTGAGAGCTGCAAAGTAGGCTACACATTATAGTGGGAGTTGTAGTTTGACAGTTTTTTTTGTTGTTTTAATGTTTATGTAAATAGACAAAACTTCTTGATGACTCCACTGTATGACATTATCCAATCACAGCTGTCTCAAGCCCCTACAATAGAGCTGGGTAGGACTGTCATAATCTGATCAAAAAGAATTTTAATTAAAAAAAAAAAAAAAAACTGGAGAGAAGATGAGACCATTTTGCTTGCAAATTGCTTGCTTGATTGGCCGAGCTCTCTCGGAGGGGGTGGGGATGAGAGGAACTTACTCCCACATTAACCACGGCTCTACAGCCAGTCAGGGGCATCTGTGAGCTCACGCAAGCGGAAGGAGCAGATAGCGCTGTCCTCCGAGTGTGTTACGCCACCTCCAACGCTTGCTCTGCAACCAATAACCACTTGAGTATTGATGCTTTGATTAATGTTTTTGGTTCACATAAGCCTCCGACCGATTATTTTAATGTGTGTGCCATGGGTGATGCCCACAACTCCAGGGAAACAAGTGATACGCATGATACACATGCAGCTTGTTTTTCATTGATTTCATGCTGTGTGGTGGGAAATGTATGAATTTGTGCTGCTGGTTTGCATGATCTGTGTTGCTTTAAGAGAAAAGTTTGATTTATTATTATGTCCCACATTGTCAGTTGAGACAAACCCAAATCATCACTGTTTCAAAGCTGCATCTTCTCTGCTAATAACAAACTTAAAGTAGCAGTCACCTGCTGAGATAGCATGCAAAGTGTTTGTTAATGTTCCAGCTGCATACTGTACTGCCCACGATCTGTCACAAAAAGTAAAACTTTTTGGTCCCAACGTATCTTTTGTGATTTCCGTGTCACCAAAATGTCTCTCCTCACGTGTCTCTGCCTGAACGCAATTTCCTCGCAACATCTCCAGAGCTCTCCTACAGTTTGATAGGGATGGGAGTGATTTTCCTATTTTAAGAATGTTGATGAATTGCCTTTTATAATATTCCATCTGGGTACAGGGCTAATGAACTGTATAGTTTTTTTTTTTCCTATAGGGAAACTTTGTACCGAAGAAACAATCCAGAAACGTTGTATGAGAAGATAGCGAATGACAGTTTTTATATCGGCTGCCTGCGAAGCACAGGCATGTGACTGCGGGAACATGTTTCCAGATGGGGTGTGGCACTCTTAACCAGACTGGTGGACAAGAAACTGCCCTGTAACATGGACAACGTGGGCAGTTTCCTCTGTAAGCCTCTGCATTGTGACACTCAGTCGGAAGGAAGCAGCATTTAAAGCATTACATTATTCGTGTGTGTGTCTCAGTCAGTGTGACCACACTTGTGTGGGTGCAAGTCCATCAAAGAAATGAACGTGTACAACTCATAACAAGCAGAAGCAGAGAAAATACGTTCAGCCGGTTCAAGGTGAGCTTTATGGAACAGTGCAGTACACAAACACTAACAGTATTTGCTGGCTGTTGTGTGTTACACTGAAAATCATGTTAGCAGGAGTCTTATTATTATTTACTCCATGATATGAGTTGTTGATGTGCCCATAGCCTCTCGATGCGGTGGCTCCCCCAGCACCCTACTTCCCGTGGCTCTGTGTAGGTGACACATAGGGATCACTATCTGTTATCTCACATCAGCATCGTCTGTCAGCGACACACGATTCTTCTTTCCACACCCCATCCTAAAACCATTTATGGGAATTGTAGCACGTTCAGTGGGCAGGCGACACATGTCTTCCTTGGAAGACTCTCATCTATTTTTCTAATATATCTTTAAAATTATTTTATTGTAATAGGTGTTTAACACTTTTTTTTAACACTAGAAGCTTCACCTTAGCATTTAAGAGACACTTGAGGGAGAGGATGATTTACATAAATCTACTTTAATCTCTATAGAAATTTCTCTGTTTCTGCCTTTACAAGTCTCTCTAGAGAAATGATTGTGAACCGGTAGAGCGAGCAAAGTGTTTCAGTGGACCGAAGCAAGTACTTGAAAGAACACAGCAGCGCTCTTGATAGACATATGGAGAAAAAAAAAATCTATGACTCTCATTTTCTAAACACAAGCCGTCACAGCTTCGGTAGCAGATCCTCTGTTCATCCAACCATGAATTTATGTAAATTATTTAGCTGAAGGCAGATCATTAACCAGAGCATCAACATGGCGAGAGACTTTATTTCAGAACAAGGCGAGTATTCACTTGCTTTTCTTTCTTGTTTTAAGTTGAACAATGAGAAATGTTTATAACAGACATATTGAGCACAAGTTAAAAGTGTTATTAATAGTGTCAATTTTGTAAGCTATTTTCAATTTTAGTCTTAGTCTTAGTCCCGGGATAAATGTCCCTGTTAGTTTTTATCATATTTAGTCAATCTTATCCTATTTTTGTTGTCAAGTTTTAGTCGACTAAAAGACTGGACATTTTAGTGTAGTTTTAGTCAGAGGAACCCATCATTATTTTAGTATAGTTTTAGTCAATGAAAGCGTAAGATTGTAGCAATAAGATTATTATTAATTAACCCTATAGTCAATCTTCTCTAGCCAAAACCATTTTAAAGGTTTTTCACCAAATAATTATCTTAACATTTAAAATGTATCTCTTCATCTGATATTTTCAGCTAATTTTAACTACACAACAACTGCTGCATGTCCATATTTTTTAAATACACAACAATAGGAGCAGCATGAACAATACAGTGTTTATTTATTTATTTTTTATATGAATTTACACACTTGGACTGTTGTAGCTCCTATGGGTCACAATCACTTGCTAACCTATTAGCCTAATGTGTTTGGCAACGGTTTAACTATAATATAAAATACACCACAACATAATTATGCTAACATGTGGTAACATAATTACCACAAAGAGGCTGTAAAACTGGGTCATTATTATGGTATGCCTTGATGCGTCTCTTCAGGTTTGTGGTATTTTTCCCAGCAGTTGTGTGCCCACACTGTTTTCCCTCCGATATCATTACACATCGGCTTTTTTTTCTCAGGTTCAATATGAAGAAAATAGGCCCAAATATCGCCTCTATCGGGTCTCGTCTGATGACGAAGAGTTAAAGATGACTGAGCTTGTAACATCCAGTCACTGCGCGTGCAAACTCCTCCTGATATGGCGTGCGCCGTGACCCGGGAATCACTGCTGCTCGTGCCATAATGAATGAACACTGTATTGCAGCGGATTGTGACGCTAATTTTAAAGTTATTAAGAACGAAAACTACTTCCAAGTGTCTTATTTATAATCCTCAAATCATCACTAAGAGCTAAGCAATAAAAGGTGACTGTTCACATGTTTAGTAGAATAAGCCTGTTCTAGGAGCAGTACAATGCTGTCTCGAGATAGTTCTGATCATAATAATCATAAAGAAATTTGTGTTATTATCAAAAACATAAACTTAGTGCTTTAATGCAAGGAACAAACATGCAGTTAGATTTCTCGAGTGGGAGCAAAGTTAGAGTTTAATTTGCTATCGACTTTCCCCAGTTATCATCATGTGATCACTTAGCACATGTCCTTGGATAAGGTCAGTATGACCACATATACACACACATATACACACAGAGTGGTCTCAAATGTTATTATTTTTTTTCATTAGTGTGTAGTGAGAGTGGCTCAGGCTATCTGATAACCGCCCATATAAACCATTATCGACTCAAAGCTGGATGGACAGAGGGGGAGGGAGAGAGAGAGAGAGAGAAGAGATGATGAGGGAAAGGGAGAGGACAGAAATTGAGATTTGCAGTAATGGGTCCTGGAATAGGTGTGATGATGATATGATGATGATGATGATGAAAATGATAAAGATGATGACAAAGAAGAAGCGAATGAAAAGATAGAAATGCATAAAAAATAGGCAAGAAAAGGATCCAAATACAGCTTAAGTGATGATGTGATGGTTACTATGACGATAGTAAGGGCAGCCGCATCATTATTATGGTGGGTGATGACACTTTTCGTAATCTGGGAAGAGTTTTGGGGATCTTTATTTAATCAGACACTTAATCATCCATCTTCTAATGGTGGCAACTGTTAAAAGGAATTTATGATGCTGGGTTGTTAAATTTTGGCACCCCATATGGCCAGAAAATGAATATTGGGTTTTACATGCTTTAAAAATAAGTGTGTTGCAGTTACTTTTTAGAAATGTTATATTGACCCAGAGTGAGGTAAGGGTTTTTGTTTGTTTGTTTGTTTGTTTGTTTGTTTGTTTGTTTGTTTGTTTGTTTGTTTAGTACTGAACCGAATGGGAAAAGGACAGCTCTACTTTTCTGGTGCCAAAAGAATATACTTAGCATAAAATTTAAATTAAGACATTAGTCTTTTCGTGTTGCGTCCCATTTTAAGGGTTTACACAGAGTTCATAGATTTAATCTATTTGCAGATAAAAAAATATATATGTATACACACAGACACTTACATACACAACTATGAGCAGCACGAGAGAAAGAAAGAGGGGAAAGTTTTAAGAGCCGTCTCCAGTCTGATCATGTGGATCTAATCGTTTAATTACAGCTCCTCCGAGAGACTCAGTCGCGTGTTTACTGTGCAGATGTGTGTGGGTGTACATTTGTGTATTTGTGCTTCTAGGAACTGCTAATAAGAACACCGTATATATTGGACGGAAATGTAGACTTGGTTATCGTATGCATACTTCTGGGTAAAATACATCTTTTCATTTTATCCTCTCGCATTGATTAAATCTGTCTGATTGTATTCACAAAGGCACTTTCAGTGCACACACACACACATACAGCGAGAGAGAAACATATAGGTATCTACTTGGCCATAAAGAGAGGCATTGATCCCATTTCAGATAACTCCTCTGTCCGCTGAACTAAGATGATCATTTAGGGGCTGTGTTTTGTCCTCGCTGTAGTAGACAAAGGTTGGAGGTGATGCATGTGGTATAGAGTTACAGATCAATACTGGAGGGGATGATGGAAATGGAGAGTGTGTGTGTGTGTGTGTGTGTGTGTGTGTGTGTGTGTGTGTGTGTGTGTGTGTGTGTGTCTGTGTGTGTGTGTCTGTGTGTGTGTGTCTGTGTGTGTGTCTGTGTGTGTGTGTGTGTGTGTGTGTGTGTCTGTGTGTGTCTGTGTGTGTGTGTGTGTGTGTGTGTGTGTGTGTGTGTGTGTGTGTGTTTCGAAACCTGTTGTGAGTTCCGGGACCTAAAAGCCGACGATCATCTTGAGTTACATGGAAAGAGCGATAGAGCAGACAGGAAGATGGGTATTCCTTAAAAAGGATTAGCAAGAAACTGGACACACAAGCACTACTTGTGTATTTTTACAGTTTTGTACGATTTTAAGGGTGGTATGATAAGTGTGTGCTGTAAATATAGACTTGAGTGTACAGTACCTGATTTTTGTGTGTGTGTAGGGTAGTGAATGGAAATGTCAGATCAGTGGCACAGAGACAAGAACAATTTCTAAAACACAAAAGATATGCTCTAAATTTCCACTTCATCCAGAATTTGGTGTTATCTGTGTTGTGCTTCTAAGAGAATTAAAACTCTGTTATACCATGGCTATTTTAAGGAGCTGAAGGAAAACCACTTTCCTCCTTCAGCTCTTGACACGACAGTGGTCATGTGTATCATTCCAGCAGCACGAGAGCAGTTATTTTTGTGTACTGCGCATCAACTGAGCTGAGCAGGTGCAAGAAATTCACCCAACACTGAGGTTTTCCTGGGGGTATTACCATTTTGTTAGCAATTTGTCAGCGAATAGCTGCTTCATCCCCAGAGCCTTCTGTCTCCTCCTGATGGAACATTAGCAAGTTAGAAAGTTTTGTGTTTGTATTTTTATCATGCTGAAAATAGGTGACTTTTAGATAAAGCATAGAGCATCTCCACCTTTCCGATGCGTGCACGACGATGGTCGGGAGACTACAACCCTGCAGCGTTCACGTGCACACGGTCAGGCTGCGGAAATGTACTGTACACGGCCATGTGCGAGCGAGTGAACGTGCGTGTTTGAGATTCAGCATGCATCGGGCATGTAAATGCACGGCCTTGCTGCACTGCAATTTGAAGCAGGCGAACCGTATTAATCATGCGGTGTAATCACTGTAATGTGATAACAAGCTACAGCAATCTGACACTTCTCATTACCATAGTGCTCTCTCTCACACTGACATGATGGCATGTACTTAGACAAAGGCACATTTACTTTTATTCAGTTTTTTATGTGCCAGCATGAGCAATGTTTTATGGTACAACGTACAATATGTTGCCCAATTTCTGGTCATATTCAGTGCATTCATAACAAAGGTGTGTGCAGTGGCATTGATTTGGTATTTCATCAAATGTTCATCTATGCCAAAAAAAAGAATCTTTTTTTTTACATAATACATTTGTTTTTCAGTCTAAATTTGTTCCAGTCATTATTGGCCCCTTAACCACCAGTCTGATCACATAAAACAAAGCTACTTTTGCTTGCAGTGCTAATGATTTCATTACCACTACTGCCTTCACCGTGCCAGTTGCAATTTGTCTCAATTTGTTGATAAACCTCTTCAAGTGGAAGTTTGAGCGTAGGTTAAGGCTTCAAGTCAGTAAACATTTACAGACATGGTACAGTAGAGTACTGTTCAAAAGTCTTGAGACAGCCACTCATTTCTTTACATATTGGGTCCAAAGAGCAAGACTTAATTGTGTTTTTAATATAGATTTGACAAATAGCTTCCTGAATGACTTTGTGGCTTTCTTTTTTTTTTTTGTCCAGTCCCTGTACTTGACCAGTTTCAGAGGAATGTTGTTTGTTGGTTAAGCCACACACTGACCTATGAATCATTCAAGCATAAAAAACATATAACTTAAGGCATGAACCAGTGAGAAACAAGTGTTGACAATATGATCCGCCCGGTGATTAGTATACTGCCGATGCTGAGAAGGGAAAAGAGGTTGCTGCTTAGTTTGTGACATAAACAACCAGTTTTTAATTTTTCACTTTGCAGCCTGTCACAGTAAAATATTGGTTCCCATTTCTTTCATTTGATTTAATATGAAAAAATCTAGGCTCCAAACTTTTCCACAGTACTGTATATCCTAACTCATAGACTGTAAAACTGAAGAAATCAAGGCTTTCTTTCACCATCAGCTGATGATCAGAAATATAATCTGACATATATTACATCCACAATTGAGACTTACTGTACTGTAGGAAAGTTAACGTCTGTCTCTGTTTTATAGATATATGTTCATCAAGCTCAAGAAATCCATGTAGATGGTGCAAATCAAATTATTCATCATTTGTATTGTTTTTTTTTGTTTTGTTTTGTTTTTTTGCACTTCTCATGCAACACTGGCATTTTACAAACCAACCATATCAAAGCAGAATAACACAACGGCTGCTAATTTAATCTGCATTTGAATGTGCTCAAGGACTGAACGACGTATACCATTTTATTAACTGTACTTTATATTTTGCGATATAGCTTGTCAATAATCTCAGTCTTGTGTATGAAGTTTTATCACTCTGATGCATGTTTTATTGTTGGAAATAAAACATGCCATAATTTTAGTTCATCCTAATAGTATGGTTTATTACAATTATTTGTGTAAAAACGGTGTTACTTTAAACAGAATTGTCTTATATAAGAATGTAACGGGGGAGGGGGATGTAATATATAATGTATAGCACTTGCATGAGCTCATGAGTATGATCGACTAGAGCCGCGATTTATGGGAGAGCACTAAGTGCCTTGTCTCACTCTCCTCTGAGAAAGACCTCAGCCAATCAGCTCTCTCTAGGCTCCTGGCTGCAGGAGGCTACAGCAATCAAGTTGTTTTTAAGGGTAAACTAAAATTTAGTGGCTTGGTCTATATTTTAATGTAACGCTAAAACTATGCTGCTTGATGCAACACTTCATTTTTTTTGTTATTCCATAACAAAGTGTTTGATGGAGCTGATGTTGACTCTCCTTGGGCGTGGGCTTGTTTTTGGATGTGCAGTGGACAAATCCTATGTCTTTCCCAACATGAGTGTCTTGCTGTCACTCCTGCAGCTGTTGTTTATTGCGCTTGTTAAAACAGGTGAACTACAGCGATAAGGAACTGAAAAAGGTCTCGTAACACAGGCTAAAATGTATCATGTCACTTGTCTGGTTTGCTTTGCTTTTTCATTCTTTACTGTTTTTATTTTTACATGCAGCCCAATGCTGGTTAAATTCTGTTCATTTTAAAGGTCTCATATCAAGTTAATATAGGTCTCAGAGGGCTCAAAAATCCATCCGTTCTCCATACCACTTATCCTGTATGTAGTGATGCCTGTTTGTAGAAGCTTCTATGACGTTTGCTTCAGGCTCAAGGTGCAACCTCAGGTTCTGAAAATGTAGTGCGTTGTGGAAGTGCTAAAATGTGCAGTTCCTCAAATGGATGTGAGTCAGTCCCCATAGACCATAGATGGTAAAATGTCTCAGTAGGTAATTTTCCCATTTATGACAGCTGTATGGGGTGGACTTTCCATCAGTTAAAATTATGTTCTGCCATGAAATTATGCACAATTAGGAGTGTTGTCAATTTGAGTGACAGCTGCATTGTATACGCATATAAAATTTTTTGTAGTGTAACATAATTTCAGTAACCCCAGCTACTGGAATCAGTCCTGGTCACAAGACAGAATAAAATAGGTGGGTTGTGTCAGGAAGGGCAGTCGGCCAAATTACCACCATCCAAACATCTACTCTTAAACTTAAAAGGTTCAAACTAATTTTCTGGCTACTAATGTTGTGACTGTTCTTCAAAATTACTAGCCTGAAGATCTATCCTGCTTCGGCATTCAAAGTAAGCTACCTTTGTAGTTCAGATTCATGTGGCTCAGTTTAAAATAGCAACATCTACACCTTCAGTATTGAATCGAATCCAGCATTGATCATTTTTCACTCAAAAAGCACTCTGATTTCAGAGTTAACATAATTTTTAACATAAATAAACTACATCTACTGTGTCTTCACTGCCTCAGAGGATGAGAGCAAAAAGAGAATCTTATGTTCATGTGTACAGCCAACAACAAAGCATTGATTGTGTGTTTCTTTTAGCTGTGCCAGTTCTATTCACACAGTAAGGAAATCACAAAGCATGCAGGAAAGCATTCTGGTTGGCACTTCAGGGGATTGGGGTTAATATTTATTTTCCTCTTATGACATCATAAAGGGGAGTAAATCTGACAGGCATTTTCAAGCACAGGTTTCCACACAGATACCCAGTATCTGGAGACCCATTTGAACATTTTCAAATGATTAAAAAGCGAATGTTGAGGAATAATTGACCTTTAAGGTTTAAGAAATGACATTTTAAAGGAAATGTACAAATCTCAATGATATCATAACCAAACAAATGTGAGAGGAGTGTGGGCTGAACACCTCTCAACATATTTTTTCATTTATTTTGTGTAATTATGTTTTTAAAGCTGCTTTTTTCCCATATTGTTAGTGTGACTTTGCAACAGGGAGTCGGGTGGAAGTGTGAGTGTGTGTTTGGAAGGAAGGCCTACACAAGAACACCTACGGCGATGATTTCAACAATTTTGCTCTATATTAAAATCTTGATTATTTATTATAAATATCTACCCAACAAATAAACAAAATTGTTACACTTTTATTGCATAATTTTAACCTATTTTATAGCCTAAATGCATAAATCTTTCAAATTTATGCAAAATTTAACAAAACAAATTAAGTGAACTTGTATGCCACCAAAGAGTGAGAACTGAGTGCATGAAAAAAGAGAGGAAAAACAAGTGGGGGAAAAAAGAGCTCATGATTTACAATAATTCAATTAAAAATGAATAAAAAACTGTTTGTAATTTTATGAGCCGCACTAATCTCAATTATGTCACTTATGATTAATTAACCGCAGAAGCCAAAAACTCATAATAACAATTAAAATATGATTCACTGTGCAGCGTTGGTACGACTGTTTGTGAGAAAACACCACGCCAGAGGCTGGAAAGCTGCTTGGGCTCTCTTAGTAAAATATTCACAAAGTCTCTCACAGTGGAGCCTGACTTAACACACCCTCAATTCACAGAGCAGGGTGGCTGTGTGTGTGTGTGGGTGTGTAAGCATGTCTGTATGTGTGTGGGTGTGTGTGTGTGTGTGTCTGCACATGCTAGCAGAATCAATATGCAGCCTGAATAATTTACACTCTTCCACATGCTCGCTTTCATCCACTCTTCCTTTCCGTCTTTGTATTTCACACTCACACTTTCAGTAACACCCACACTCGCTCACGAACCCACCCTGCCACGACACACACACACACACACACACATGCACACGCACACGCACACACACACACACACACTTTCTCCCTACTCTATATAGACACTGCTGTTTGATAAACAAACTTTATTGATGTCCATTATATCAAAAGAAGGATGGCTATAATAAATGTGAGCTTAAAGTCCAAGGGCTTTAATGTTTGTTCCCCATTCAAGCTATTAATGTCTTAACCTAATGGTATGTTTTAGCTTCCTAAAAATCCAATTTGGGATATGAAAATTTAATTGAGCTCTGATGTCTCAGTCAATAGGCTTCTCGGTATCGTATCCCCATAGAAACCAAGCCGCTCGCTCTATCCGTCCTCGCTGTTTGCTGTTTTAAAATGTACCATGAAAATTACATCTTCGATTTGAAAATTAAATCTTTTCAGATAGCTCCCTTCGAACAACAAATAGATTAGCAGGTGAATACGTAACGGGTATAAAACGATTATTCTGTATCTCTGAGGCACCACATCGGGGAGGAGAATGTGAATCATTAAGCTTTCTCTGAGCTTTTATTGCCTATTTTCTGCTGTGGCGCTCGCACCATCTGAAGTGAGTTTATACTCGTGACCTTTCCATCTGATTGGCCTGCATATTGCAGCGCCAACATTTTCAGCATTTCCCATGAGTCTTGAAAATCTGAAATTTTAAAGCGAGGGAAACAGTGGGGAAATAGGCATGTGGTTGGAATGTCTAAAAATATTAAGTGAGATTCTGTTAAAAATGAATCCTTGCCTTTTAATCCATAGAGATTATATTTCTAAAGTATGATCTATTGAGGACCACGGACCAAGTGCTAAATTAGGAGGATTGATGTTCCATTTCATTCTCTATTAATAGCAGGGGCATTTGAGTTCAAACTGAGGCTTGTGATGAACTTTCTCATGAATAAAGGTGTGAATCAGACATTTACAGATGACTTCTTAAGAAAAAGGTGGCTCGGAGACCACCGCAGACGATCCAGCATTCCAACAGTAAGTGGAACGCCTGATCATTAACTTGTCACCAATTTGCAGAAGAGGCGCATCTGTCTGTGGGAACTGTACACACAAACACCACTTTCACATTACTGGAACTCAGCTGGGAGTTATTGCCACATTCCCCATACTGTCCAGACTTCACTCTAAGTCATTTCCACATGTTTAGGCCAGCGTTTCAGACGTGAAGCAGGTAGTCTGATCATGGCTCCTGCATACAGAGAAAACTTTCTACCTTGATTTTATCCAAGCGCTAGTGATGGTGCGTTACTGTAGCAGGGGATTATATATAGAAATAAAGGAAGTTTTTACCCTCATAACTGTGCTCTGATATTCTGCACAAACAAAAATCCCAGTTTGACTTGAACACACCTTGTATGAATGAATAAAATGTAGGATGTGTCTTTCTTTTATTAATTGGCAACTTACTGTGAGAAATAAAACCTGTGGGCTCCTATTTGAACATACTCAACTTTAGAGTGTCCTTGATTAGTTTCCTTTAGAGACATCCTCGGGTAACTTTTTAGAAACATGCCTGGAAATTATCCAGCTCTTGTGCGTCAATCAAACCAAAAGAGGTGAACACTATATACTGTATTGAAACACCAATTCGAGGACACAGTTTACTTTGCTTAGTTGAGACAGTCAGCATAAAGGAATTTATATAACTAAGCGAATGCATGGAGAAGCTGGAGCTCTAACCACATTTTGTAAATTAGACCCCCCCCCCCCCCCATAAAAATGGTTGCAATCTGAAATTTGTCATATTCTTAGGTGTAAGACATGTATTTTAACTTGACTAAACCTACCTTATAATGTGTGATTTCTGTCAGAAAGATAGTTTGATTAAAGATGTTTGTGTTTCTGTCTGTCACATCGGTCAATCAATCAGAAGGAACAGGGGAAAAAATCAGCGGCAGAAATCTCTCAGGATCGTTCTCTATCTGGAATCTATCGAAGAAGCACTAGGAATGAGGTGGTCACACACCTCAAATGAGATGAGAATCCATTGGAGTCCACCATCTTTGCTCACACACACAGTACATTTACACCTAGGGGTGGTTTAGAATTCTCCTTTCACACCGGCATGTTGTGAAAGGAGATGGATGAAGTAAATGTGAAGAGAAAACCCATGATGAGAACATGCGCAGATATATCAGACCCAGACTCTGAATAGAAGCAGGGACCCTGGAGCTGTGAGGTGACAACAGTGTATTTTTTTTAGAGTAAAATTGTTTGTCTTGAGCAGGATTACAAGGAGCCCAAGAACAGCATGAGCTATTGTGTGTGTGTGTGTGTGTGTAGTTAAACAAGGAGGGAAGGAACCAAGGCGATCGAAGCAAAAGGAAACCATTTCTGTAAGTTACTACTGTATGGTGTGTACACGAGTAACAAAACGAGACTTTGTAACTGACGTAAAGACAAAGTGTCACTCTTCATTTGGAAATTGAGGTGTTTTTGGTTGTCTGTGTGTTTGTGGTACTCCTGACAGTGAACTTGAAAGAAAAAAAAACCCTCCAGGAAGATGCTCACTTTATCAGAGTCCACAATGCACCCGTAAACTCCCATAACAGCAGCATGTTTATCTCTGACAGCGTGGCACTCTGTTGCCTTTACTTAACTTATATTCTTATATTTATAATGTTGTGTGCTGCGTGCCCTCCAGCATCACCCTGACTGTCTACACTGGTTATAGACACAATATATACAGCTGTTTTCCATAGCAACCAAACAAAATATGTACTTCACTCAATTCTACCACAATGCTTTTTAGTTCTTGAATTTGATTGGTTAGAAGTTACTGATGAATTTGTCGACAAAAGCAGCGCTGACAGTAGAGCAGCTGCGATTTTATTAACTTCATGAAAGAGGAAATAAGAGAGAGTGGTGAAGGAATGACTATTCACAGCTGCTCTGTTAAAGCTGATAAAATGTCCATGCCTTGGTATGTTTGGCAGTTTTTATTAATTAAAAAATGGCATTAATAAATGTATTATAATTAGTACTGGTAGTGTATACACACACTCATTGGTATTAACCTTAATTATGATGTTATGTATCATTGTATAGCCTGAAATTGCCAACCTATTATATTCCTATCATCATATCATCACCATTTTTACCTTGAAGTTGCTGACATATTCATTGTATTGCACATGCCTCACTCGCTTGCTTGCTTCACATCTTCACGCATAATTAAAGGTCTATTCAAAAAAATTTAAATTTCCCATAATTATATTTTTTATGTAATTATGGGAAATATAAATTTTATTTTATTTTTATTTATTTATTTATTTATTTATTTATTTATTTATTTATTTATTTATTTTTACTCATGCGCAGACTGTATGAGTTTAGGAACAAAGGATCAAAGCCCAAAATTCTAGATTTTATTGAATGCTGCATGGAGCTAAACAGGCTATAAATGAGCTCCAGCAAATGGTGTTTATCATCTGCATCAGTGAAGTCGTGTGAAGGATTCCTGGTGGTACCGTTTGCTGTGTTTGTGAGCATTGGATTGTTTCTGTGCTGTGTGTGTGTGTGTGTGTGTGTGTGTGTGTGTGTGTGTGTGTGTGTGTCTGTGTGTCTGTGTGTCTGTGTCTGTGTGTCTGTGTGTCTGTGTCTGTGTGTCTGTGTGTCTGTGTGTCTGTGTCTGTGTGTCTGTGTCTGTGTCACTGGGCACTGTGTTCAATTTTGTGCCAGCGCTGATCTCTCACCTTTACACGTACTACAGAAGGAGTAAAGCCATTTTTAAGACAAGGCTGTCGCATCTCCTCGGAGACAGGGTGGGGGACTTGAGAGAAGGAAAGGGAGAGGACGGGACGGGACGGGACGGGGAGGGTTTTCCCCCTAACTCTGCACCGTAGCTTGTGAAATGGGCTTTGCGTTGGCACGGCAGGCTGAGTCAAATTACCTCAGCATTTTGTTCCGCTGAAGGTAAAGCCATATTGGATTCCATTATCTGTTGATTCGATTTATGTCTGTTTTTACCACCTTACTGATGTGACTCATATTAGAGTGCTGCTCCTACAGCCTGGAATGGGATTAGGGAGTGAGTCAGTCAAGGGAGACTGGTCTTCCTGAAATGTGTGTCTCCCAAACAGGTGGCTCAGGACAGATGTGCGAAGAATTCATTAATGTGTTTATATGCCTTGTGTATAACACTCAGTGTTATATTACGGGTAAAGGATTTTTATATGGCTCAAGCTTTGCATAAACAGTCATGGAGAGGCACAAAGAAAAAAAAACCTTAAATCATGTCTCCACATCAGACATGATTTAAGATTCAGACACTATGTGTGTGGAGTGTGTGAGGATATGAACACACTTCTTTTATCCCTACGACTTTAATGAACCAGCCTACATTTCTACAGTGTGGGACTCTTTACAATTCATTCTGTAAATTAAAAACAACCATAAGAAACCTGTAGTCAAGTACACTTCCGTGGTATAAATGTTGAGCATTTCATTCATAGTGACAAGATACCTAAAGTTTCAGGTTCACACATGTTCAACTACCAAAATGGTCGAAAATTAATGAGCCGGATGTGATCCAAACATTTTTTAATAACACATCTCCTTACTGTTTCCCCGTTATCACTTTCCTACCTCTTTCATATCCTTTGAGCAGCTTTCCAGCGCCTCTGGGTTTTATTCACACCCTTGTTCTTCCTGATGTGTCGCTTCAAACCCTGACGGTTTGCTTAGCCAGTATTTTTTCCTCAAAGATTTATTATCAGCTCTTTTTTAGACCCTTTTTTCCCTTTTTTACTGTGTAACCAGATTTATTTGTGCATAGCTTCTAAAAATAAATTTTAGCAATGTACTGTATTTTTAGCAATGTATTAGTTTATTTATTTGTTCCACTTGATTCTGATCAGGGACATCTGATCTGGAATCTGTTCTGGGAACACTGGACACGAGGTGGCAATACATCTTGGATTGGATGCCAATCACAGGGCGTCATGCATGCATATGAAGAAGCACACACACAGAGCCAGGAACCAGAGAACCAGGATGCAACCTATGAGCTCAGGATTGAACTGGGAAACCTTTAACCCTGAGGCTTCGTGCTGCACCATTTAACAGTGTAGCTTCTGTTTGTTGCACTTTCCATAGTGTCGAACAGATTTCGTACCCAAACCCACCACCAGATTTTGACCTGGTTAAACTGTACGCAAATCGCAAAACTTTGTTTCACAACTACTGTCCACGCGGGTATTTGAAAGCAATCAGATTGGATTTGGTTATGTTCATATACATTTCCCCAAACTGCTATTAGATATTTCATCTCTGTCCAGGTTAATTTAGCCACATTGACAATTCAAGGGCTGCATCGTTTACACACTGGGAAAAAAAGATTCTTTGCAACCCCCTTATATTGTTATTTACAATTATAGTGGAACCTTGGATTGCGAGTAACACGGTTTGCGTGTTCCACTAGACGAGCAAAGATTTTTAATAAATTTTGACTTGAAAAAAGAGCAGGTCTTGGTTTACGAGTGCTGTGTATCATGTATCATGCATGCGCTCTTGTTTTGAAACCGAGCATCAAGTGATCACAGCTAAGCCAATGATTTTTCTCTCTCTTGCACTGCGGAATTGTGGGTAATCGTCTCCCCTGCTGGATCTCAGTGCTCGTCTCTTACTGGTATAATCAACCCTCTCTGTTTCAGCGTGTCTCCACTGTGTGTGTGTGTCGGTTTCAAATTACACGCACACACACACACACACACACACACACACACACACACACACACACACTCTCGCCTTTACACCCCCCTCCCCGGCTTCATACACACATACAGAGACACACTCTGCTCTACACAAAAACTGCTCTGTCGCGATTCTTTTGAAAGGTAAAGTGCTGGTTCATTTGTTTTTTGTTTTATTTACTTTACAGCAGTGATTCCGTTAGTATGAGCTCATGCGAGTGTCATTAGAGAGATTTCTTTTTTTTCTGTTAAAACAGTGTTTCCGTTGTGTGTGTGTTTGTTGTGAAACTTAAAAAGCGAGGTGGGGGGGGGGGTTTATTGTGTAAGATGAGGCGAGGGAAGGGGCTAATTCCACACACACACACACACACACACACACACACACACACACACACACACACACACACACACACACACACAAATACACGGCGCCTGTGTGCACAAACGGAAACACTTATCTGTCTGGATTTATTTTAACTTTTTTAAAGCTAAAGTGAAGGTTAATTTGTTTTATTTTTACTTTACATTTTGTGTTAATTATTTTTATGTATTTATTTTTTTGGGCTGTGGAACGAATAATTTGAGTTTTCATTATGTCTTATGGTAAAATGTTATTTGGTTTATGAGTGTTTTGGAATACGAGCCCACTTCCTGAACGAATTGTGCTCATAATCCAAGGTTCCACTGTATAGTGTTTTATTTCAATCTCTTTTTCTTTAATTATCTCCCTACTTGCTTTTTCGACAAGTTTTCACCATGGATCCGTGTCTCAAAAAAAACTTTGAACTGTGTCCTAATGATGTCTTCTCAAAAATAATGCATTTTCCTCCTTCCAGCTCCTACAACCTCTGCATCATGTTGACAAAAATCGGATTTGGGCTGGCAGTATGAACAAGGCCCTTGTCTCCAGACAATCATTTTTCCCCCCATTAAAATGAACTGATTTGGTATCTGTTCATTATTCAGTGGAAAAGCCTGAACCAGTTCCAGGAAATGGGTTTTAATGTGTGAATCAGTTAGTTAAGATCTCTATCTCTCTCTTTGTGAAGCCTCAGTGTTGAAAATGATAGAAAAACCATCAACAATAGCTCACTTCATCCATGTACAGTACATGGTTCTGCCTCAGCTTTTTCCTCTCACTAGTTCACAAAGAAGAGCTACACTTTCGTGCAGGACACACAGACATACACATGCACACGGATATACAGCATAAAAGCGCTCCCAGTTTTCATAATATACAATTAAGAAGAAGCACAAATCCGGCTTCCTGGGAAATAACCCTGATGCACATTGTGTCGAGAGCTGTAGCCCATTTGATAGAGGAGTGATCTGAACACTGTGCCACCCGCACAGCTATGATTTATGGGGTGCCTGGGCTCTGGACCCCACCTACTTACCCATCAGTATTCAGATAAAGAAAGCTCACATACAAATATGCAAGACCTTAAATGGGATCAAAGGATGCCCAGGCAGTATGTAATTACGGGAGACCAAGAGAGATAGAGATTAAAGTAAAGCATCGTGTCCTTGCCCTGCTCGCACAAAGATGAGCATTTTCTTTGTTTTTGTTTTTTTTCTACTTATAAAGCTATGACTTGATCTATGCATCTGTATTCAGTCTAATTTATCTTTCCTCACATTTCCCCTCCGCATACTCATTCTTACCTGTCTGTGTATGTCGAGTTACAATCCCTAGCTGTTTATCTGCTTACTCTGGAGCTGTTTCACTCATTTTGACTGAAAGCCAGCCTCGCTTCCTCAAAGTTGTAACGAAGCAGTCGAGGGAATAGCGCGTGACCAGACAGGCAATATTTGGCATTTTTCATCTTGCGACAGACTTGGCTCTTGCCTCAAGCGATGATGAGATGTAGGATCGAGGAATATTACCTCCAGGATTTGGCTGGCTTTTATGACAAATGTTTTAAAAGATGCATCAGCGCACATAAAGGTTTATTAGTCGAGGAGCCTCTGATGGAGACTGTCAGTCTTTAGCCAAGCTCCAGTGGACTGTACAGGCCACAACTACTCCCTTATTGGACTCTAAATGCTGCAGGGTGTCGCCTGGACAGAATAATAATTGCAGAAGCCTAGAAATTAATATATGAAACGATATATAATATATATATAATTGCAAATAGCTGCAAACCATCATGTCTGAGATGCAAATGATTAAGGCTAGCATGCTACATACTGTAGAAGGTTTTACACCCAGCAAACTAAGCATCAATAGCTAACTTACTATCTACCTAACTTGGCTTATGTTAATAATAAGAAGAAACCCGTTCCGATTGTAATCCCGTGTTCCCGGGATAGGCTCCAGGTGAACCACAACCCTGTTCAGGATAAGCAGAATAGGAAATGTTAGTGAGAGAGAGTGATTCTGTGAATTTTATACACAGTATATACCATATAGCCCTGTAGTCACTATTCTTTTGCTTTTCAATAAAGAGTGCTAATGCTGTATTGAAACAATTTTCTGAAATAATTGCTACATCTAACAAGCCTGATTAGCTCAGTAAGTGGTGAATGATTATTGAGGGTGTGCTGCAGTAGGTTTTCATGCGATACTGTAGGTACTACAAATACAGACATTATGGAATTTTTCAGCTGTCCTCGCATCGCCAGATGTGCAGTCACAGACTTGCTTCTTTATTTGTGCTGAATCAGAGCACAGCATATATTTTCTCATGTCTTCAACGCTGTCCTTAAGGACCACCAGGCAGCAAGTCCAAATTTGCAGTCATCATTACCTGACTCAGGTATGCTGGGAGTTAGGAAAAAGCAACCCATTTGCAGAAATGTGCAATGACTGGGGATCTTTGACAACTAAATTGGAAACCTCAGCATTATGTAAACTACTCTACTCTCTTTCTCTCTCTCTCTGTCTATCGCTCTCACTCTCTTTATCTGTTTGAGTTTTGTGGTATTCTTAGAGGAGCTGTAAGGAGGAAAATGCATTATTTTTGAGAAGACATCATTAGGACACAGTTCAAAGCAGGTTCTCAAAGAAAAAGCTCAATTTAAAAGGCTGCGTGTCCAATAAACCATTAGGCACTGCTGAATTTTACGAGGTTATTTCCATGGATTTTCCAATAAAATAGGTGCTTTAATATTATTATGAACATATATTCTGTTTTAGAAGACTGTTAGAGCACTAAAGTTGGAAAATAATGGCCGGCGAAATTGATGATAGCAACTTCAGAATGTTTGGTCAGCAGGATTACTCTCAATGAAATGTAGAAAGCATTCCTTTGCTAACTCTAAGTCAGAACATTGTGTAACCCATGACTCTTGAATTATCCATGTGTCATTTCTGCTTATTGTGCTTCTTTAGTCATATTACTCATCGCCTTAGATGGCTCAGACAATGCTTTGCATAAATATACATCTCCTTGTCCTTTTGCAAATAGCTTGGTGCTCATCATTCCTTTTGTTAAATTTATTTTGAAGTCATGTGACATCGATGACCTGCAAGTAGACTTCTGTTCCAGAACTGCTGTAGTTTAGGGTAAATACTTACAACTTTTAGTTTTTTTAATTGTAAATAGTTTTATTGCTTTTTTCCTTACAATATTTTTATTCACTGTGTACTTATGATATACACAGAATAGCCAAAACATTAAAATAGATTATCAGCTATACAGTATACTGGTGACAGGATCATAAGCACCCAAGACACACCCATGCCCTTAGGGAACAAAGGCCAACCTGTCCCCTCCAATCCCACATACAAGCAAATGGTCACAGGAATAAATACTTATGCAAGGAACTGATTCAGTCAGTTTGGTAGTCGAAATACCTGCAAGGCACATTCTACACTTGCCTTCTCTGAGCCCCCCTCTCTCGTTCTGTGTGATCCTCACTTCTTGCTATCCACATTCAGACATTCACTAAAGTATAATTTCTTGTTAATTGGACTTTAATGACTCCGGGAGAAACTACAAGGCAAGCAAAAAGCAACAGGTCACAGCAGCAATGCGTTCTAGCATTGTAGCGCAATGGTTTATTGCCCCGCACATCTTTTATGATAAAGGTCTTCCAGGAGCTAAACCACGTGACCACTTTCCGACGAGCTCTCTTTTCCCATAACTAGCATATACGGCCTGTGCCCATTTGGGAAGCATTTGGTCGTATTTTTTGTTCGAGCTGTAATTAATGATCTATTTATTATCAGGGCTCGACACAAGCGGCCGACTCACTCGGAAATTGATTCCTCGATTACCCCAGTGGCAACAACAGGGATTGTAAACTTGCTAAATGAGCCTGTGTAAGATTGACTGCATTGGGCTTTGGTGTTATCTCTATAGTTTTTTTTGTTGTTGTTGTTGTTGTTGTTTTTTTCTACTCAGACATGTAAGACAGAACAAATGTTTGTGATTTGTGGCGGAATTGCCTCCAGATATCGCATGTCCTTTCTATCTGGAAGTATTGCTGGGCTAATTATTGCGCAGGGCAGGTGTGAAATTGCTACATGCAGATTTAAAACCAGCTGTCAGAAGCGAAGCTGAAACAGCTCAATGAATATGGAGGTGTGATTTATTCTTTTGAGGCCCCAAAACTGTCTTGAATATTTCAAAGCAGTTAATTTTAGTTGCTTGCAGTCGTTTCCTTAAACTGTTCATTACCAAACCGGTGCATGTACCACATTCATATCTGTAAACTACTCAGTATAATCTCTTTCTTTATTGATGAGTAGCAGTGCTGATGGTTCAAGGACAACACCAACTGTCACTAACAACAGCAGCCACACAAAAGTAGTTGTGTCTGTTATAATGTTCTTCTTCCTATGATACGATAGAGCACCTAACCAATAATAAGATCCGTTATCAAAGTTTTTCCTAGCAAAAATGAACAGGTTTTTAAATTACCTAGTTGTTGCAGCCATCGAGGATTCCTACCTCATGAGGCCCAGATGTTCTCATATGAGGACATGACCTTTTTTTTTCCCAGCCACATTGTCTATACACACTTGTACAACCCTCATATGAGGACTTTTAGGAATAATTATTTTGCCAAACTATCTTCTCTTTGAAGGCATTGATTAAGTTCATAGTTATCGGGTGCTAATAAACATAAACATTAAGGAGAAATTACAGTGTACACAACAGTGAGAGTCTGGGTCTCATGAGGTTAATATCAGAGTAGGCTGATAATCTGCAGTCAATGGCGTAGGTGTTGTAAACTCTCCAGTATTATCTAATGTCCTTGGCCTCCATCTTTCATTAGAAATCTCTTATTTCCACCTTTAAAAGGCTGCTGGCACAACATCCTTGTTTTATTTCAAGGTATAAGGAAAATGTTTGAATATGAATTAAATTTCAATGTATTCTTGACTTAGTAAACATTTGGCAAATCTACAAGGTTCAAGTCAAACCGGGACTTGTGATAAAATTTCTTGTGAATAAAGGCATAGAATTGATACAGAAGACTTCAAGTACAATAAAACATTTCAAGGATGCAATTTTTTTATTTTAAGAAGATTTTACGTTCATGTTTGGGTCATTAAGGGAGCTCTTGGGAGGTCAGCGTTTCAGACATGAAGCAGACAGTCCGATCATGGCTCCGGCATACTGAGAAAACTTTCTACCTTGAGGGTATCCAAGCGCTAGTGATGGGATGAGTGCATTAGTGTAGCAGGGGATTATATAGAGAAATAAAGGTCATTTTTACTCTAATAACTGTGTTCTGTTATTTTCAAAAGTCCCGGTTTGAATTGTACTCCCGTTCATATGGCCGAAATTGTGATGTGTGTATACAGGGTTTTACAGAACTATCTGTATGATTAAGACACATATGGTCAGTCTGTGAATTCATGCTTAGTGCCCAAAATCTGCTTCCTTGTTCCTGCACTAGTTCTACAAGGCTAATTTAATGTTAGATGTTTTGGAAAGTCTGTCTCAACTAAAATCCATATAGTTTAGGACATGGCAGAGTTTGGTCTCGTTGCTCCCCGTAGGCATTAAAGTTAGTCATAATTGCCTGGCTAGTTCTTCTCTTTTCACCAGCTAGCGAGAGTGAGGACTAATTCCTCCAAGACATTCAAAGCCAGACAGTTCATCTGTTCAAACTGCTGCTCTTGAATAATATGGCATACCTGAACAGACAGAGACGAAAGCATTATCTGCCCTCTTTCACATCCATAAGCTCACAGACACAAAGACATAGCCTGATAGCAATAACTGGCAGTGGCATCAAGGAGATTGCAAATCGCAACCTCATAGCTTCAGGAGCCACAAAGCAGGAAGTTATGTGGTGGCGATACAATTTCATGTTTTTATATGAAAGATTTGCTCTGAGATTGTGTTCCATTACTTTTAAGCTATCTTACATAAAATGCAAATCTACCAAAGCAAATGTCATGCATATTTTTCTGCAGATTTATTACATTTCATATTAATTGGATTGCATTGAATGATGCCTTTAGGTATGTTTACTAGCTGTGAGCCTGGATTAGTGTCCATTTTTTGTTTCTTTTTCTTCTTTATTATTTTTTCAGTTTAACTTCCCCTCACTGATTCCTTCTCTTTCTTCGTCTATCGCTTTGTCTCTCCTTTTTGTTCGCTTGAATTTGTGTCAAGCTCATCTTGCCGGATTGTGAGTGAGGGACGCAGAGGGAATTATGTCAGCGGGAGATGAGAGGCTGCATGTGATATCAGTCTCCTCAGATATAGAAGATGTGCCATGGTGTTGTTTTTTTTTTTTTTTTTAGAGACCTGCTTTTCTGGTTTTATTAATCTGTCACTTTTTTTTCGCACTGCCTATTTCAAAGCCAGCGGTGTGCTTGTGGAGAATGGCACGAATTCACACTTCTAAAAGCGTCTGGCTTGAAACAGACTGGACAGATGTGGTCATGTGAATCAGAGACCCTGCTTCATAACTCAAACGTGTTGAAAGGTGTCACTTTAAAGTCAGGATTAGGCAGGGTCACTGCTTTTAGAGCTGAGGGGATGGAGCAGAACCTGGTGTAATAGATCGGAGTGAATGTGGGCAGCAGTCCAAGAATAATTTGTGTTGTAAATTATTCAATAGACTGAGTCTCGAGCTAAAGACGCTACTTTTTTTGAATCCAATCTTATCTTCCAGTGTGTTCTTCTTCCTTTTTCCACTAGAAAACTGCATCTTATTATTAGCATTTGCATTGCCATCTACTTTAGATTACATCTGCCTTGCTGAATCCATTTCCTCTGTATGTAAAGTACTTCCTCCGCATTTGTTATCCATTTCTGTATGCTTTTTCGCTTGCCCTCTTTTCTCCTGCCAGAGTTCCCCTGCTGAATCTCGGAGCTGCAGCAGCACAATCAGGCATCGAGTCTAGGGACTGCTCAGGGCCTCCTAGCTGCCGTGACACGTTAGATGAAATCTAAATTACAGACCTCCAGCGAAGGCCTGCCACATAAACGAAGGAAATTATATAGAGCAGTGCACATCTGAGAAAGAGAGAGAGAGTGGAAGAAAGAAAGCATTGAAGGACAACAGCAATTAACTCTAGTGGAGCTTAAAAATCACTCCAATTTGTCAAATTACCCATCATGCCTCACGTAGCTGGGTCAACAGGAAACCAATTCATTCCTTTAGATTATTTCTCAGATTTTGTACTTGTCCTGCTCCATATTTTATTAATTTATCTCTTACATCTAACACTTTTATTTTAGCTTAAACCCCTCCAGCATTAAAGGAATAATTCTTATGAATATCATGTGTAGTTACTACAGATAAGATTTTAGACATTCCTTTGTACTGCGAGCTGTCGAAGGACATACTTTTCCTTAAATTTCTGTATAATTTATCATTTGGATTCAAATAACATCATGACTGTAACACTTGATGATTTTATGATTATTTATGAGAGCATTCATTCATTCATCTTCAGTACTAGAATTGTCTTTGTCCCGGTTGTAATGAAGCTGAACCCTGGCAGACCGGCCCGCACAATGGACCATCAGTGTGTATAATTAATGTCCAAGGACCTCAGTGATATGTATACTGTACTGAATAGGGAGGGGAAAAAACCTAGTCTACAGTATAACAAGATCTTGGGATGCATCTCACTGGCTGCCCTGAATAATTTAAAGAAAACCTCACCGAGGCTCACGTCTCGATCCATTCAGCATTTAAATCAACATGGCTAACTCGGAAGGCCAGCAGCGGCTTACAGTGTTGTGTCGAAACGTACAGTAGTGATTAGAATGAAATGTGCTACTGTATAAGGCTGGTTTGCACATGCTATCTACATGTTCTTATGGCATGCAGTTGGGGTCTCGAAACAGGATAAAGTTTTTTGAGGGCAAAGTTTAAAGAGAGAAGAAAACTAAACAAAATGAATACTTATAGGAGATATACAGGTATAGATTGATGCAGTGTAGAGTCACCATAGAAAAATTTTTACGAAAGAGTCATAGATGTACTGTAGGCAAGGCCGCACTGTGGATGAGGTGGGAATATAGACATTGCAGACTCTCATTCAGTTGAGCAATTTAGTGACACCAGTCCGACTACTGGGATATTTTTGTGATTTTGGAGGGAAGTGGAGAAAACCCATAGAGAGAGCAAATGAACTACAGTATTTTATACGTATGTCTTTAAAACAGGTTATAACAGAATTTTTCCCAACCTTTCTAATTCTAAACTTTAATCTTCATTGATACTATTCTTATCCTATCTATTCTTCACTATCTTGGTAACACATAACCATATGCCATTACATTACAATGCAAAACATAATGCCCAATATTGTTCAAGTTCCCTTTGTGCCAACAGAGCTTGACTCCACCTGACGTCTGGTGGAGTGTTGTGGTGTCTGGTATCGGAACGGTTGCAGTAGATCTTTTGGGTGCTGTGGGTTGTAAGGCCTGCATGTTTGTCCCATGGGAGTTTAGAGGTCCGGTCGGCAGTCCTGGGCTTTTTCCCTGCTGGACCTCATGTATGGTGGGTCTGGTGCACTAGGTATTCTGGTGCCTTTCAGTCATGACCAGCATTGTTTTTCTTTCAGCAATTCGAGCTGCAATGGCTTTTCTGTGGGATTGGACCAGGCAGGCTTGCGTTTGGTCTCCCTGGTATGGGTCAGACTTGGGTACCCATGATCCTGTCACTAGGTTACTTGTGTATAATTAATAATAAGTGTTAATGTTTTGTGGTTTATGTCATGGCTGATTAGTTTAATTGTAAATTCACCATTAACTATTATTATTATTATTATTATTATTATTATTATTATTATTATTATTATCACCATGATAATTAATGTAATAATTATAGAGTAGAACCATCTCTAATTAGATGAATTATACAGACTTTGTGCTTAATTATCAAAAATTTGCTTTACCTGAAGTATGTATGGAAGCTTTGATGTATGAAAAGGACTCGACGTTTCTCAATGGCGTAACAACTCATTAACGAAGATGAGTTTTGAGCAAGTACTTTTCTCAGTACATTTCGAATTCCTGGTCTGTATCGGTCATGCATGTACTACATATGTAGTATATAGTGTTAAAGACTGCAGCCATGAGACTGTGAATATTAGAAGAGTTGGAAATCTAGAAGTCGCCCCTCAGGGCTAGATCAGTAAGCATTAGGCACTTTCTCTGATTAGGGACCAGGCATTTGCAGGCCCAGTTTCCTCTAATCTGACCCACCCTTATTCATCATCAGAGACACGCTGCCCGCTGATCAGCAGTACGCAGCTGCACTGAAGCTCATCAGTGTGCTAGAGCTGCTGTTAGGAAATGCCTAGCCATATTTAACTAGCAATGACATGATTGTTAAGGCACTGCTGCACAATTGCATTCAGGCTTTTTTTCACATTCTATAATCAGGTAGCGTACACACACACACGTTCTTATTCTATTCTTCCTACGTAATGTTTTGTTCCGAATACAAGTCTAAATATAAATTTATGCCTCATGAGCGAGCCAGACTGTGGCAAAGAAAACACCCTAAGGCAAAAAAAGGAAATCTTGGTAGGAACCAGTGATAAAAAAGAACTTAAATAAGAACATAGTATAGGAAACAACAGAAAAATAAAATTCAAAAATAGGAAGTAATGTTTATAATTGATGATGCACTCAGGTTTAGGGGATTATTCATGCACTTTCCATATTGCTTATCGTGTGTTTGCTTGTGGGATCTCAGGGAGCTCAGGACACAAGGCAGGGGAGCTCAGGGACCTGGATTAGGGTGCCAGAAGCAGCTGCCATGCAGAATACAGGTGCACACATTTCCGTACATGACACTACGCCAATCTTTTTTGAAAAATAACATTTATAGTTAATTTTTTTGGACTGTGGGGAAAGAAGAACCTGAAGAAAACCCACCAAGCATGAGGGGTGAACGTGCAAACTGAAACACAAACTGGAAGTGAGATTCGAACCCCCACCCCTGAAGATGTCTTGCGACTGTGTTAGTCGCTAAGCCGCCATGCACTTAGAGGATTAGTGTAATGTAATTTGCGAGTCGTTTATGAATTAGCATGTCTCTTCTTAATGTGAATCCGAATGTGCAGATGCAGATCTTTATCAGCTCATTAGATCTTGATGAGGCATTGATTAAGTTAGTAATAGGAACATTTGTATAGAAGAGGTTGCGTGAAACTCTGACGTATAGTCTTATTGGGCAGGCGAGCTGTGACGCTTCAATATCACGGCGTTCTTTTTTTTACTTCATATGAACACTAAACACTGCAGAATAAATGGTCAACATTTTGATAGTCTGAATTCCATTTTTTTTGTTGTTGTTGTTGTGTTGATTTGTTTTTTAAGAAATAAGGATTTGTTTATTTGCTATTTCTTGGCTGTGTGTATAGAAGAGGCTTTCAATCAGTTAGACCTATTGGAGATTCAAAATTAAATTCTGTTTCTATTAGCTGTGAAGTTGGAAATTGCCCTGTTTTCCATTTAATTCTTGACCATTCTTGATAAAAGGTATACTCCAATAACTATCTGTTTACATTTACATAATAGCATTTATTGCTGTGTAAATGAGGAATTTTCAAAAGGCAAACCCTTTGGATATCTCATCTATAAAAGTGGTGTTATTTCAAGATTTCATTAAGTGCCCATTTTTGTTATTTGAAGGGAAACGTTTTTTTTCTTTTTTTCTCCTCGGCCTCAGAACACAAGCATGTCTGGCACTGCTTCACTGAAATGTATTCGTTTCCATCTCCATTAACTTATTTCCTCAGATATGAAATAATTGTCTAATAGCTTTCCTTTTCTTGCTTCACTTTTCACTTTCACATCACCTGCATAAATTAGGTGGTGTTTTATGTAATGGAGATATAAAAGGGTAAGTTGGCATGTCTCATATGCTTATGGCATGTATGTAATGGACTGGTGGGAAGGAGCTCATTTCACGCAAATAAAACTGCTTTGCAATTGCAAATGAAATCTGTGTTTGTTCCTATAAAATTGAACATGGACTATTGAGCCTGTTAAATGTTAAAAGCAAGTAAATTTACTCCTCAGGAGAATATTAGTTTTTTTTTTATTTATTTATTTTTTTTTATGTAGCCACTTTTTAGCCAGGCCAGCCAGTAATATATTCTGACAGGGTTTTTCACATTTACCTACTGATTAAAAATGAGGTAAATTAGAGATGCCATGGCCTCTCCTGACCTTCTTCTCCTTCAATGAGCACATCTACCAGAACTGTCCGTTATGCCTCATTACCCTGAAACTGCACCCTACCCGGTTATCTTCATCGAAGTTATCCACTCAAGGTCCCTCTGCCATCTGGACTTGGAAAAAGGCCATGATTGACCTTCATTAATGCAATGAATTTATTAAAGCGCATGAAGAAAGTCATGCATGCTAAAATGCTGCCTCTAGTCAGTCCAAAATATACTGTCTCGTAGAGTAGTGTGTCGTTCAAGAGATAGAGACAATTCGTCCGTATATCACTCTCATAAGTTATTCATTTCACCACGGTTATAAATTCAGTCTGGAACATAAAACTCGCCTGGCTGTACTGTAGACCAAATACAATACAGTCCCTCTACTGGTTTTGGCTCTGGTCTCAACTGGTCTAAGAATTAGTAATTAAAATAAAATCTTAACGTTTTGCTAGACAAGAACAGAAGATCAACATCACAATTAATGCCTACTCGCAACACACTGATGTGGAGGACAAGCTGTTTGACTAATGATCTCTGAAGTGTGACCCCTGCACATGCTATTTCTTTCTTTAAAAGATACTGCTACTGTGTTGGATCTAAAATTAGAAGTGTTATGTGTTGATAGAGAATGCCAAGAATGCGTCCTGCTGCACACCCGAACAAACAGATCAATAGTACTGTGAGCTAAAGTTGAAAATATGCTTACATATTCGAACAGTGTCCACTGTAGTAGGCCCTGGGTTAGGATTACATGCTGCGTTGAGGTTATAGCGAAGTTTCGGCCCCTAATTAATGTTGACATCGCATTACTGTATGAAATGCTTGCACTACTAACACTCAATGTGCAAGGGAATTCTTTGATTTCAGTGCTGCACAGTTTGCTGAAGTTGCTGCTCTAAGGCATCTATTAAACCTGCGGCTTATTAAGGTGAAGTAAGATGTCTAAGCAGGAAAGCGAACAACTGTAGTTTATCCACCCAGGACTGTAAAATTCAAAGCGAGACCAAAGCTGATTTTGTATTAGCATCATTTGTTCAACATGCATGACTTACTGTACATGGCCTGGCCAAAAAACAGGTTGAGCATAGTAATATTTAGTTTAATCGCTTTCAGCTTTGATTGTGCAATGTGCTGGCCAGTTCATGTGTGAAAAGGATTCCTCATTCTCCCAGGAAAGGAAAAAACTCCATAGATGTGATAACCTGATCATTTACTACCGTACATTCAGGTCATCAGCTGACTTCAATTTATTGTCACATAACATTGCTGAGTCTACACCCGACCAACTGAAGCAACCCCAGATCATCAACTCCAGAGGCTTGTACACTGGGTGCATCGCTTCATGCGCTTGCCTTCTTACCCCGACACGTCCTTCGCTCTGGAATAGGCTCAATCTGAACTCATCAGACCACATGACTCTTTTCCATTGCTCCAAAGTACATTCTTTATGATTCCTGGCAAATTGAAGCCTTTTTCGATTAGGGTCTCTAACAAGTAAACAAGTTTTATGGCCACACAGCTGTTTAGTCCCAGTGTGTGGGGCAATGCTCTTACTTTTCCCAGTAAACATAGCTGAGTTTTTACTGCCAGCGTTTTACAATGCAACTTTGCGCAATGCACCAAGATTTTAAGTGACCTCTGATGACGCTATAGTTTTTTTTTCCCTTGATCACATTTCTTGTGAAGTTATCCATCCAGGTTCAGACAGTTCTTATACCAGTTCCAGTAATTTAAGTAATCTGTGCAGTTGTTTTCTTGATGTAGGCCATTCTGAAACGGCAACTTTTTTTTCTCTCCTTTGGCCAGCCAGTGTGTATTTTACATCCAGAGACATTTGCAAATTGCACAGATTAATAACACTCTCCCTGAACAAGCTCAAGACAGTGATGAAATACGAGTAACCAATAACACTGTACTAAGAGAGCACATATTGCTGAAATCATGATATTTTGACTACATAACGGCACAATTTTTAAGTTAGTGATAGTAAAATATGACACGGACATGTACATATTATCACTAGCGTATCTGCATAAAATGCAAATGCAGCAGAGCTAAAGCTGAGTAGACAAGAGGGGCAGTGAATTTGCCGTTAGAGAGAACGGTATTGCTGGGAGGAAGAGTGCGGATGAAAATAGAGCAGTGTGAAGAAACAGAGCCTGGGGTGTTTGTCAGTTTGGTCATGGTAGGATATCATTAGTGTCTGGTTGAAGGGATAGTGAGAGAGTCAGAAGGGAGGAGAGAGATGCCTCTGAGCCTTGTACAGGGGAGGGACACTATGTATCTCTCTAGAGCGCCGCAATTAAAGCCAAACATTGAATTCCAGATGATTTTTTTACTCGGAATGGAATCTTTTGGACATCGGATATGAGAAATATAAAGAGTTTATTCTCCGATTAGAGGCTTTGATAATCAGCCAAGCATTTTCATCACATTTCGTCTTTTATCACTGCAAAGACGAGGTGGATAAAAGGGATTAAAGAGGGTGGGTTATGGAAATGGTGAGTAAAAAGTCTTTCATGAAGGGAAGGCTGAAGTGCTAGAGGAAGATTGCACAATAGAGGTTCTGTCATGGATGCAGAAATACTGCTCTACTAAAAACATTACATTGTTCAAAAAACTGTTCCTTGTTCAAAAATTAAGAAAAAAGGCACTGGTTTTCGTAACCTCTTTCCCAATAAAAAAAAACACAGGAAACTTTTGAACTCAACTATTTGTATCAACTGGTTTTATGTGTTTTTGCAATGAATGGTCTCTTGCAGTATAAACAGGGTTAGAAACTCACTTATATTCGGTTGGTATTTTTAATTAAAAAAATGCTTTTTTGTTGTTGTTGTTGTTGTTGTTGTTGTTGTTGTTGTTGTTGTTGTTGTTGAAACTTGGCCCGAACTTCAGTTCCCATCATGCACTTCAAATTGTCTTAATTGTATTAAAACCCGTCTTGTTAATTTGATTAGCCTATTTATATATAGCCTACGTTTCATTTGGTTCTTTGTCCTGTAGAAAATGTCCTCCTGAAAAACAAAAGTCAAAAAACGCAAAAAACTGAAAGCTCATGACATTTAATTTGTCAATTTTTGTAACATGTGGTTGTACATAGCAGTAAGACACAAGAGGTTTCCCTGAACAAATAGTTTTCACTCTATTGATTAATGAATGAACTTTAGATTTGGTTGAAAATAGTTCTCTTTATTCCTCCTTATCTCTTAGGCTACCTGCTCAGCAGCGAGACCCTCAGGATCCTCGAGACTACGGAGATGGTGAAGACTCCTCCATGGGCCATGCTCCATAACAGCATCAGTAGCATCTAACATCTGTTCTCTTTTGCCTTATTCTTATAAACTGGAGCATTGGAGCGTCTGTCTTTCTTGCTACTGAAAGTACGACTTTCTGCTGGGATTGTTGTCTTTCTCTGTCCAGCCGTTGCTGCTCGTCTTCTCCTGAGGAAGCAGACGAATTGAATGGAGTTGATTGCAACTGAAGTCTTCAACACCAGTCAGATGCTTAGCTGAGGATTCGCAGCTGAAAGACAGGAATGGAAACCTTATGCAATTTGCTTTTGTATATTTTGTCATGATTATATTGCTGGATTTGTGGGATATTAAAAAATAATGCGGTGTATACTTATTTGCATTAATTATGGGACAATTGCAATTAATTGTTTGTTAGTTTTTGCCAATTTGTTTAATTTTCTATTCCAGTCCACCAACTATGTATGTTTTGTCACAAGACAAGGACCAACCAGGAAGGACGAAAAGTAAAACATGACTAAACACATGCTTCCTCAGAGATGTTTTTCAAACATTTGCTCGTGCATCGCAGTGCAGCTTTATAACACGATCAGAAGAAAGTGCTAACTGACCTCTTATACAATCTCACAGACGCCCAAGATTTGTTGCTCTGATTGACATGGGAGAGAAAAATGCTATCCCATAATGCTATCCCTCCCACCAGAAGAGCGCCGGCAATTGTTCTCTCTCTCTGTGGCATTGTCGTGAATTCAAACCCTGCAATCTCCTGATGATCAGAGCCACTCGGGAGCTATAAAAACTCAAAAAAAAAAAAAAAAAGGTAAGAAAGGTTGGAAATTGTTACCTGGTGGTGTCCATACATCGAGTCGATACTGCAAAATGCCTTAAAAACCAGCTTGAGTTACTTTTTTTGCTAGGGAAAAAAGTCTGATGCAAGCGAGACAGAAAGCAAAGAGAAAACAGAACAAAATAATAAATAAAAGTCTCCAGATTTAACTTGCAATATCTGTAGCAAGGAATTTGAACAGGAAGGGGACATTTTTCATGCTGTCTAAAGTAGGAAACTGTCTCAACTCTCCTGTAATTATTGTAGGATGCTAAGAGTTTTTCTTTTTTTATAAATGGCACTTGTGCAATCATTTTTCATGGCCACATGATTTGACTTGCAGATGTGCCCATGAAGTTTTAAAAGGCTGTGTAAACACGTTTAGCATCTCCTCACTGCCACTTCATATTTTTGTGCTCGGACGTATGACCTTTGTTTAACGTGCTCTTTTGTTGCTTAGGATGCTGATGAAAATGTCACCGGTTTTGTTTAAAACTTCAACATGTGCAATATGTGATGACTTCAGTCCCACTAATCATTTGGAAAGAGAAAATACTTTTTACTGCTCAATAAAAGTGTCATAGGGTGTGGTTCCATCATATTGTAGGAAGTACAAACATACGCATGATATATACTGTATAAACACACAATGCTGCACAACATACATCAATGTAAAATGAACCAAAAGGAACATGGTGCATGAAGACTGCATTCCGATTTTATGATTGATGATGGAAGAGGACACACAGGGTGTTTCAGGTTTATAATGGAGAAGTGTGAATTTTGAAAAGACTCTAAATGGCTTCAAAATCCTACTATCCTCCTTGAGTCACACACAGTATAGTTAGCTAGAAATGGACAAGTATACAAATAAAATACTTTAAAAATGGATGATGGCTGAAATGGGTAACAGATTAGGAGTCATAGCTGATGTGCTATAGTCGTGCACATGATGCGGTGACTGTGAAAATATTTACATGCCTGGATATTTGCACACAGTCACTGTTTCTAGGTTCTGCAAAGAACTTTTTTAACGCCAACATCTAAACTCCGATACATCCAGCAAATATTACTAGGGATGGGAATCGCTAGGGACCAGCCGAGAAGATATAATAAAGATACCTAGGTGCTGAATCAAGATTTATAAATAACCCTGTAAATCAATATTACAGTTTTTATTGCAATTTTAAAACCTTGTAAAGTCACACTTCTCTACAAAAAAAGCTTTGCTTGATCTGAACTGCTAGGAATCTTGTTCACACTCCCGTCCAACGTTTGTGTTAGCTTCTAGCAACAGGTTTAGCTTTCACTCAGGATGGTGTCAAGCTACGTGAACCTGTATGTTAGTCAGTATGACACTTTGCATACTTTTCCTCATACATAAACTAGAGGAGCATTCTGTATCTCTGCAGTGATTATTTCTAAAAAAAAAAAAAAAAAAAATTTTAAAAGGCTTAGTAATTTCATCAACTAAAATAATGAAAAATATTAGTTGATGACCTTTTTTCCTGTGACTAAGACGAGACGGTGACAAGACATCACGGATATCAATGAACAGTGACAGTGACGAAATCAGAATGCAATATTGTTGACGGAAAATGACGAGACTAAAATGTAGTTTAAAAAATAAAAACTAATAAAAAGTCTGTCTTTATTTTCATCAACATATGAATTTCTTCACAATTAGAAACGGCAGTATTACTCGGGCGAAAGAGAAGAGCTGATATTTGGGCCCATTTTCTTCATATTGAATCGGATTTAAAAAATGTGCTGTGATATCGGAGGAGAAAACAGTGTGGGCACACAATTGCTGGAAAAAATACCACAAACCTGAAGAGACACATCAAGGCATACCATAATAATCACCCAGTTTTACAGCCTCTTTCTGGTAATTATGTTACCACATGTTAGCATAATTAATAATTAGCATAGTTATGTTGTGATTTTATTTATTTTTTTGGGCCGGATTTTTTTTCCCCCAGATTTTCTCCCTAATTTTTTGATGTCCAATTCCTCCCCATCACTAGGGGGCTCCCACATTAAGTCTACTAGTAGTGCATCTTTTTGAACTGCTCACTCACACACTCGGAGGACAGGGCTATCCGCTCCTTGATTGGCTGTAGAGCCGTGATTAATGTGGGAGCACTAAGTACCTCTCATCCCTCCCCTCAGAGAGAGCTCGGCCAATCAGCTCTCTCTAGACCTCCAGCTGCGAGAGGTTACAGCATCACCCGGGAATCGAACTCGCGATCTCCGGATGATAGGGCGAGCACTTTATCACTGCGCCACTCGGAGGCCTTATTTTATTTTTATAGCTAATAAAATGATAGTGAGCCACAGGAGCTACAGTATCCCTACAACAGTCCAAGTGTGTAAATTCATAAGAATAAAAAAGAAAAAAAACAGTTTCAAAACACTATATTGTCCATCCTGCTCCTATTCTTTTGTAGTTTTAAAAAATATGGACATGTAGCAGTTGTTGCGATGGTTAAAAATAAATATAATCCGATGAAAGGATACATTTTAAATATAACCTTTAAAAATGGTTTTGACTAGACTAGATTGACTGTAGGGTTAATTAATAATTATCTTATTGCTAAAATGTTACATTTCCATTGACTAAACTAAAATACTTAAAGGTTCCTTTGATTAAAACTACATTAAAATGTCCAGACTTTTAGTCGACTAAAACTTGACTAAACAAATATAGGATAAGACTAAATATGCTAAAAAAATAACAGGGACATTTATCCCGGGACTAAGACTAAGACTAAAATTGAAAATTGCTGACAGACTAGAGCACACCACCTCCAGGATTATAGAGGAACGGTGACGTTTCTAAATCCAATAACATTTTGTAACACAAGTTCCCCTTGAGCCACTAAAACAGCTCCACAAGTCCTCTGCGTAGGTTAGCAGCAGATCCTTTGGGTGGTGTGGGTTGCAGGGTGGGGCCTCCATGGATCAGACCTGCTTGTCTGGCGCATCTCATGAGTGCGCTGTTAGATTGGGATCTGGGCAGTTTGAAGGCCGAAGCAGGAACCTTGAACTCTTGAATCCCCGTACACGGCAGGCTGGGATGCACTGGGTGTTCTGATACCTTTCTATCATAGCCAGCAGCAACAACTTCAGCACCACGGGTATAGTGTAGATAAGCCTTGGATGCCCATGATCCTGCCAGGATTATACTGTGTACAGTATAAGTGATAATCAGTGTTAATGATCGGTATACAAATTAAAAATCAACTTCAATGAATTGACTCTGGAGTCAGTGTGCCGATACATGAACTGCTACACACGTGACTGAATCGATTTCTTGCCACCTCTAATTATTAGTGAATGATTCATTTGCTTCAATACAATAAATAGAGCTAATTCTACTGAAGAAACCCCTCTCACACACACACACACCTGGCTCTACTTAAGCGTCTGTGGCGTGCTGTCGCCTGTGTATCGTCGTGCTCCGGTGCACCGCGGCTTCACCTTGGCAATGCGCATATTGGAAAGTTAATCTAGTTCACTCGGCTGCAGATAGAAAGAACAGCGGCAGAATCCTCCTCGGCGTGCAGGCCGCTGTCTGCCTTCATAGAAATAATGGCCTTTAATGGGCCGTTTTATTCTGCCCCCATTGATTGTTAACTTGAGCACTACAGCCAGTTCCACACACACACACATTCTCTGCTCTTTTCACCTTGCCTCCTTTACCTCCACCATTGATTTTAGGTCGCGTCACGAGTCCAAAGGAGAATAGCGAGGGATTTACCGCTGTCGAATAGAAGCACAGCACGCAGTCATTATGTCGTCCTCCAAGACGCCTCAATCACCCGTTTCTGCACCATTGGCGATAATAAGAACGAATCTGACGGAAAACAATGTGCTTGTTAGTGCAAGGAAGCGCGAAGAAATGAGAAAGAAAGGAAAAGGGGCTGATCTAATTTACTAGCCGTTTTTAATACGATCAATTACCCCTGCTTTCCGAGCTCATCCGCGTTCAACTGTGTTCTCTTCACCACGCGAACATCTCCTGCTCTGGAGAACAACAGATAATGTTTGTGTTGACAACAATTAATTGCTTTGCGGATTGTGTGATTAAATTAGTTACGTGAGGTGGGTGTAACACGCGGCGGCACTTTATAGTTGAGTATGAATTAACCTTTTAGATTTCTGTGCCATTAAATAAATAATGCAGAGTAATGGTTGTTACTTGTTTTCAGTTAATGACTCAGAAGACGTCCTACCTGCACTTAAGCAACGTCGCCTTTTAATGTTTAGCAAAGCGACGAAGAGTTATCATACAGTAGGCTTATGCGAAATATTCCTTATTTATCTAATTAACGATGCGCTGGATTTTTGTTGAATGCACAATAACGTTCTACTAGCTGGAGCTTTGCGTTTCTTGGTCCGTGTGTATTTTCTTCAGCTGTTTATGTGTGTATGCGTGTGACACGAAACTGCAAAACTGCTTATATTATCCACAAAATCCTACAAATATCCCCAACACCTTGCACTGAGCCTCTCTCTCTCTCTCTCTCTCTCTCTCTCTTTTTCACATACACACCTAAATAGTATGCCACTGAACAAATCAGGTTCTCCTTATACGAGGATCCAGATGGTATCCCACTAAATCCCGATGCTAGAAACAAGAGAAGCCATTATACTTAATGCTTACTACGACTTTCCACAACACGAAAATACAACTAGGCCATGAGCTTCACTATAAACAGAATCATCTCATGAATATCTTTTCTATACAATAGTTTTAGCCAACGGGCTGCCATTGTTGAAGCCTTGAGCGAGGTCTTTCAAGAGCAATAAGAATCCAAATCAGATTAGACCTCAGATGTCTCTAATATGGGCGGCACAGTGGCATAGTGGTTAGCACTGTGGCCTCACACCTCTCTGGTGCTACAGTTTCCTCCTCTTCCTTATGTGTCCTGTGATGGACTGGTACCCTATCCAGGAGGTACCGAGCCTCATGCCCCAAGTCCCCCTGGGACCCTGAACGGGGTGAGCGGTTTAGAGAACGAGTGTCTCTAATATAAATTTTTTACCCAGAGCTGTTGTGTGAGGTGAGCAGAGTAGCACTGGGCTCCTATCAGGGCTGACTTGAACATTTGGCCATCTTAGAACTGTGACAGATGAGCTACTGCTCTGGTAAAGCAGGAGGAACCTGAAAATCCATCTCTGCCTGTCAGACTTGAGCTTTCTGATGGATCGGTGTCTGTCAATCGAACGCTTCATCCTCGCCCTGTCCCGGTGACACACTCTATGCCAGACTTGGCTTGCCAAGTACAAGTGGCACCCGCAAAACATAAATCACCCCACGACTCGAACAAACAGACAAATGTGCGCATCCAGATCCTCTAAGATATTTGATCTGCTATAAAAAAAAAAGAGGGGATTTGGACTCTCTCTTTCTCTCTCTCTCTCTTTCTGTGTGTGTGTGTGAGACTAATCATTCTGAACACGTCTATCATGAGCACATAAAAGATCATAAGGGTAAATTAAGCAAATCTAATCCAGTAGGGTCAGTACAAAGCCAGATAAGACCTCTGAAATACATTTGGCTTGTTAATATGCATTAAACAGTTCTGTGAAAAAGTATTTGCCCCCTGGTGTGTTGTGTTTTTTTGCATATTTATCACACCTTAAAGATTCAGATCATCAAACTAATTTTTCTATTATTATAATTAAGATAACCGATTAAATACAAAATGCACTTGCATTTAAATAATCATTTCATTTGTTCATGAAAAAACAAGTATATATGAAAAAAAATGTCACTAGCCACACCCAGGCCTGATTACTGCCTGTAAGGGATTTATTTTATATCAAAGAAGTTAATTCTACTCTCTTGCTCTCTTCCACTTAGATCTGATAATAACCTGTTAAATCTTAAATGCTGCTCCCTTCCTGTCTCCTCTTGAATCTGTTATTAAAAGTGCTAACGCTCCCACACACACCTTCTCATTCTCTCTCTCCCCCTAACGCGAGCCAACTCCTCCTGGTTGGTCTCTGGATGAAGACCCGTCTAACTTCCACTCCTTTGTTCTTCAGGATCCCACCAGGAGATTCTACAGTGGTTTATGCTCTTTGTAGTAACAATGGCACAGGTGTTTGCTCAAGCATATAAAAACTCGATCTTTTGCTGTTAATAAACGGAGACCTTTCTGACAGACAACATGTTTGCGCGTTTGATTGAGTCTCTCCTGGTGCTTGACCGAGCGACTCGCTTCTTCTACTACGCAACCTGAAAATTTTAAACTGCCAGACCTGTTGAATCAAGAAATCACTTAAATAAAACCTGTCTGACAAAGTGAAGCACACTAAAAGATCTTAAAAAGCAACAAGATCTAAAGAAATTCTAGAACAGATGAGAAACAGAGATTGACACGTCGCATGCTGGAAAGTGTTACAAAGCTGTTTGGCACCAACAAATGGATAAAACTTGGAACAGTGGGGAATCTTCCCATAGTGGCCGTGCTACAAAAATTACCCTAAGAGCATAACGGCGACTCATCCGGGGGAGAAAAAAAAAGGAACAGAGCAAATACATTTTCACAGCACTATGTGTGTGTGTGTGTGTGTGTGTGTGTGTGTGTGTGTGTGTGTGTGTGTGTGTGTGTGTGTGTGTGTGTAATCAGCCCTTGCTACATGGCTATGTTTGTCTGAAAAAAACATGGCTTTAATGAGCCTATTTAAATTCGCCTCACGTATGCAGTGTGTGCTCTTGCATTAAGGTAAATGATTACTGTAGTTTATTGATGTTGTGCCTTTTCAGTAAATAAGCTTTATTTACATTTACCTGATGGCGAATGCTCAGCAGTGACTTATATTTAAAGAGTACTAAAATGTCATTTTCCTAGCTGTGGTACAGTGTAGTGGTCAGCACTGTGGCCTCGCACCTCCAGGGTCAAGGGTTTGAATCGCACTTTTGACTCTGTGTGCATGGAGTTTGCATGTTCTCCCCGTGCTTGGTGGGTTTCCTCGCACAGTGCAAAGACCTGCAGATTAGGCTAAATGGTGGTTCCTAAATTGCCCAGTGATTGTAAAGTGTTATTATACTGTAGAATGTGCCAAGCTGTTTATTCAAGCGATCTGTTGTTCAGCTTTGAGATGAGCTGTCCAGTGAAGCTATACCTCCACAGCTACCGTACACGCCGGGTCATTGCTCCAATGACACCAAGCTCTACTAGGGCACATGCATTATGTATTCTTTATTATTTATTTAATCCTGATTCTTGTTTTGGGCGCTGATATAAAAACTGTGCTTCTCTGGCTACAACATGTACTCTGCCAAGCGGGCACAATGCCATCTATCCCGTCCCATCCAAAGGTAAACAAACTCCTGGTTCTGCTAGGTTAGAGACCACATACTCCTTCCTATGTCATTTTTTAAGTTGAAAAAAATCCTACCTTTTCCATCCGAGCCGCCAGACGCATCTATTCCTGCCATCCTAATTGTCACAGACTTTACTACTGTTACTTCCATCTCAGCATCCACAAGCTCACATCCAAACTTTATAAAGATTTAACATTACCGATTTCAGTAATAACTAGAATGGACCATTATCCATGTGTCTAAATTAAATCTCTGCTAAATAGGAGCTCGGTAAAACTTACATTTGAATTCTACTTGGGTTCAGCAGATAAATCCTGGACGAATATGTGCCCTAGTACAAGAGGTCTAGCAATGCCCACAGCTACATGTCTTATCTTTTAGCTTTGCCAGAAATCAGGAAGCAGCATAATAAGGATATTCATAGCAGTAAAAAGTACTGCATATTCCTGCCACCCTGAGGCCCTGAAGCTCCTACTCCTGTCTCACTAAGCTTCTGGGGTCCTAATCTTCACACAGGCTAATGTTCCTGAGGCACTTAAGCAACCTTCTGTACCTCTTCCATTCCAATGGCCACAAGGTCTAACGCCTCCCATCCCTAGAGACACAAGTTTCTACCGTGCCGTTGGATGGGACCACAATTTACTCCCCCTGCAATCTTATTGATAACAAGCTCGTGCCCATGCCATGCTACAATGCGGACCACATGCTCCTACTGTAGCTCTGCTATTCTGAGGTTTAAAACACCCTTCCCCCTTCTTATCCTAGTGGCTCATACCCCTGAAAAACAAACGTCTCATCCAAAGGTACACAAACTCCTAGTTCGGCAAGGCTACAGACCACATGCTCCTTCATACAGTATGCCATTTTTAAGTGGAAAAAAAAAATCCTATCCTTTCCATTCTAGCGGCCAGACACGTCTATCCCGATTGGCACACACTTCTATTACTTCCATCTCAGCATCCAGCAGCTCACGTCCAGACTTTACAAAGATTTATCGTTATAGATTTCAGTAATAACTAGAATAGTCATTTCCCAATTGCTGAGCATTAAATATTCCTTCTAAACTAGAATACCCGGAATATCTGATTTCAAAATAGCTCCGTTTATGGTGCTGGCCAGAGGAGGATGGGCTCCCCCTGCTGAGTCTCTGTTCTTTTTTGGGTATTTTTTCACTTAACTCTATCTTAGGCTGTTTTTTCATTGCTCTCAGCTTGCACACCAGGGGTTATGGCATTAAAGTCTGTAAAGCTGCTTAGAGTCAATCTTTATTGTAGAAGCAGCGTAAAAAAAAATACATTTCACTTTCCTGTTCTTATGCAGTACACTTTCGATCCAGCACAGTGCTTTGTCTAAATGCATCATCATCTGAGCAACGTTTAAAAATGAGAGAAGAAAAGCTTGTGTGTGTAAGTGGGGCTTTTTTTTTTTTTTTAGGGTTCACTGCCAGCCAGTTATTTTCAACACAGTCCGTGATTTCTGACATTTTATCCAGGTGCTTGTAGCTCATGTTTGCTGCCAAGAGAGATGAGCAGCCTGTAATTAAGAAAATAATTGGAAAACATCAGTCTGCGGCATCTTAGCTCGTCTGGACAGATACTAAAACATTTTACTGATTCAGCTGACAAGGGAGGGGAGGTAGTCCGATGTTATAAAACTCAGTTTTCTCAATTTGGCCAAGTGCCTTCATTCAATCAATTGAGCAATAGCCATCCTTCTTGATCCCTACTGATCTGGAAACCACAGTCCTGTTCCAAGCCAGAGCTTTACACTCGTGTACACTTTTTTTTTTCCTTTTGAAACTAAATTTGACCTTCAGCATCACCTGTGAAAGAGGAAGCAAAACAGATGAGATTAGCAGTAACCTACGACTTTATATCCAAAGGGAGTCAAATAATTTTCACCATCGCAGCAACAGCCACCTGTTCCATTGCCCCCAGACAGTCTGACCTCAATAGAAAGTTTAGAGTGGTGACTGGGTTGAATGAATCATTCCAGTGCTTCTGCTCTGCTATATGTTTATGAAATAAGTGGAATCAATTTTTATCCATTCCATCCAGTATTATCTGGTTCAAAAGCGACACCTTTCATTTTTTTCTCAGACGTGTGTCTGTGCATGTGTGTCCGTGCATGTGTGTCTGTGCATGTGTGTCCGTGCATGTGTGTACGTGCGTGTGTGTACGTGCGTGTACACGCGTGTTCATTTGTGGGTGTGTGTGTGTCTTACATACAGCTACAGCTTCCTGTGGTGCAGAGAAATGTGCTAACGATACCACGGACAGACATGACATCATCATAGTGGCCAGTGCCATGCTGTTGTTGCCTAGAGAAACCATTGCTGTCCTGTTTGTCTACTACTGTTAGAATATAAAAACCATAATACAGCACTGGGTCACAATTTTGTAATTAAAAAATGACAATAATAATAAATATAATGAATCATCTTCTTTGTCTTCTTCATGTCAACTTCATGTCCTCTCTCACTACCACCTTAAATCTCCTCTTTGGTCTCCCTCTAGACCTCCTGTCTGACAGTTCCAACCTCAGCTTCCTTCTACCGATAGGAACCTTGGATTGCGGATAACTAGGTCTGTGAACGTTTTGCAAGATGAGCAAAATTTTTATTGTATTTTTTTACTTGATAAACGAGCAAGTAGTACGCTTTGTCTGCCAAACGTCATGTGGTCACAGCTGAGCCAATGGTTCTTCTCTCTCATGACTGTTGCCCCTACGTATTTAAAGTCCTGCACCTTTTTCACCTACCTGCTGCTCCCTGTGCCTCTTTCAACGTCCTTCTCATTCACACGCATACGTTCAGTCTTGCTGCAGCAAAACTTCAATAATAATAATAATAATAATTATTATTATTATTATTATTATTATTATTATTATTATTATTATTATTATTATTATCAGTAATAATAATAATAATAATAAGTAGTGGTAGTCAAGTATGATATTTTGCCCGTAAGATATAGTGACACCCAAAATCTGACTTTACTATCAAGTACTGTCTCTATACAGTAAATCTCTTAACTTGCCTGAGCACATTATTAAGACATGAGTCGTTCAAGTCGCAGGCATTTAAATTGTTTGGTAATGTATAGCAGAACACTACACTGCTGTGTGGTAGCTCAGTGGCTAAGATTTTGGCTTACTGATCAGAAAGCTGAGTTCAAAGCCAATCACTTTGAAACTGCCACTTCTGAGCAAGGCTGAGCCAGACCCTTGACCCTCAACTCCTCAGTTATAGACCGCCTGGCCAAAAAAATGTCACACGCTCCACGATTTCATCCGACTGCCTCTAACTTTGATTACAGCAGCCAATGTGGTGGTCAGTTCATGTGTGAAAAAGATTCAGCATGCTCCCAGAAGCACTCTTTCCTGGAATATGCCTGAGCCATTACCGGGGGGGGAGAAATCCATAGATGTGATACCCTGGTCATTCAGTACGTTCAGGTCATCAACTGAATTCATTTTATTGACGCATAATGTTGCTGAGCCTAGACCTGACCAACTGAAGCAAGCCAAGATCATCGCTTCATTTGCTTCCCTTCTTACCTTGACACACAAATCTTTCTGGAATAGGGTTATCTGGACTCATCACACCACATAGTCTTTTTCCATTGCTCCAAGTGTAATCCTCCTGATACTCTCCAGCTTGCAATGATGCAACTTCACCAAGCACTTAAGTAACCTCCATTTATGATTTTTGACTAACCGCATGATTCCACATCTTTCCAGACTCTTTCACAATTTGAGATGGGCAGTTGTGCAGTGGGCAATATACATATATTAAGAGTGCATCACTCCATGCGCTTCCCTTCTCATGCTGACACGTCCATCACTCTGGAATAGAGTCAATCTGGCTTCATCAGACCACATGACCTTTTCACATTGCTCCAAAGTCCAATCTTTATGATCCATAGCAAATTGAAGCCTTTCTTTCTGACAATGTAGTTGTGTGAGTTCTTGTCACACTGTTTGTGTGGAAATACCTTTGATTTCAGTATTAAACAAAGCTGTATTTCTCCTGTTGATTTTTAAGCAGCAACTTCACTAATTGTCTGATTAATCTCCTTTTTTGTTGTTGTTGTTGTTGTTGTTGTTGTTGTTCCAACCACATTTATTTCTTGGAGTTGATAGCTCAGTACTATCCTTTCAAGTTAATAAGATTTTGGAGGGTTCTTAACCTCATTAACCTAATTGCTTTCTTGCATGATGCAGGGCAATAATCCCTCTGAAATGTAACTATTTTTGACCAGCCAGTGTACTTCAAATAAATGTATGTTGCTTAGGATAACACGTCTGACAAGAGCTGTAAATGTACTACACTTGTGCAGTCACACATAATGTAAACAATCCTGCAAAATTAATTTCAAGAAAAATAGCACTAGATTCCTCTGTGTGGTCTGGCCAAACCCACTTTATTGCAACCATTTATTCTGATAACTATTCATCTCCCTGCACTACGTACTGTAAATTCATTAATAACAAATAGTCTGGACAGATGCATGGAGACACTGAGTGCCTAAGTGACAGGGTCCCCCTCTCGACCTTGCTGATCAATTCCAGAGGAAAGCAGGGAAATACGTCTGGCACCAGGTTGGTTGCAGGAGTTGCCGGAAAAGACTGTCGATAACAACATCTAGCCGCCTATAAGGCTCCACTCCAGATTTTCTACTGCGGTTTATGCACTTTGCCCCTCCTTAGGTGACCACAAGGCAGTGTTGATTTCTTTGCCAAATGGTGGTGGTGGTGGTAGGGGGGGGGGGGGGGGGATGGC
>JAAGKR010001049.1:87566-145572 GCA_011419295.1 Clarias macrocephalus
GCCCCCCCCCCCCATGTCTGTTACTGTATGGATCATGTAGACCACACAAGCCCTTCTGCCATGGCAAGGCTTGATTCTAAGAAGGACAAAAATGTTAAATCAAGCCTACATGATCATAACAACTAGCAATGCAGTTAGAACTTGTTATATATATATACAGTATATGCACACACACACATTTTATTTTATGTGGTGTTGTACGCATCAGCAATAGTGGTAGAAAATTTTATTTCGTAGAAAATCAAACTGTAGGTTTTGGGTTTGGGACAATCACCTAAGTTGGAACTGGTACTGCTCCTGTCGTAATAATTCACCTGAGTAAAAGTAGTGATCAAGAAAATGATTCTAGTAAACAGTGCTCTGCTGAAAAAAAACATTTCAGGAAATTCATATTTTCAGCTGACGAAACCAATTTTTTTCTGTTTTGTTCTCATGTTAACTAGCCAAGCTTATAGCAACTAGATTTTCTCTAGTGTTTAAAGGAAGGTTTCCTTCACTAGCCAGCTGCTAGTGCTTAACTTAGCTTGCTAGGTTCATTAGCTAGGTCCCTAACTTATGACAATAATAAATGTTTCTTATTTAGAAGCAATGGCCTTTACACATTGCTGTGAACATTACCAATAGGCTATAGCAGCGATGAGAAATATTCAACCTAACCTAACATTTGGCTACTGAATACCAAAGTGACATATTTAATACGTGAGACGGTCATAGGCCTGAATAAAATGGGAGGTTTGCCTCAGGAAGGGTATCTGGCATAAATATCTGTGGCAAGTTGTTCTGCGGATTAAACGACTAGCAAGAAAACTAAGGTGACAACGAGTTGTTTAAGATGACACAATATTAGCAGATGTGTTTTCTTGCTTGTTTTGAATGTGTGTTTTGTCAGGTAGCTGCCCTCCCCTCTTTCCTGTACTGCAAGCTGCCACTAAAAAAATATAAAACTCTCTATTTAGCATTAAAACCGAAAGCATTGGCTAGCGTTTCCAGCTCTCATATGTAGCTAACAGTTTACCTGTACATGTTTCTGACGGCTAAGCTGCGAAATATTGCTAAATTGTTTCTTTGATGCATTTAAGACTTAAGATATCTGATAAATCTCCCCTGCTTTGCACATCGCTGTTGCTGACTAAGCATTTGTTGCCTGAACTGTAGACCATCAGCAAAGGCTGATTTATTTTAAATAGGTCTCAACATAGAATATTCTTACTCTGCAACGGTGATCAAAAATTTATGTAGTGAAATTGAACATTTTATTATATAATAAAATACTTTGATGTAGTCTTGAACCATTGTCTCCTGACCCGAAGTGCTTGGCTCTGCTCTGTGAACCGCACTGAACGGTGAAAATCCTGTCTGGTCACAAAAAGGTAAACTTCTAGAAAATGTGCATCTGCCTACCTGCAAACTCTTGCAGTTTTGGTGGCTCTTCTAAAAAATTAATTGTACTATTTTTATGTAGGTTTTTCAAAAAGGTACAGGAATATCCATACACATTTCATATGCTGAAGTCAAGCCTTGTTATTCCACCTTTTCTTTAGGTCACTCTTGCTCAGAAGCATATCTCCTCTCACAGTTCACCTCGTGCTGGATCATTGCCTCGGGGTACATGCACACTGCTGATACCTGCATTTGTAATAGGCCTGACAGTCTCTGATCATACAGCCAATGCTCCAATTCTGTTGACAAGAGAAGGTCTACATATAGCATGCAAATAGTATGCACAGACCCTGTCACTGAAGTCACCTCAGTCATTTTTTTTAGTACACCTTAGGTCCGAAAGCTTGCCCAAAGGCAAGGGTACATCACTTTGATGAGCGTAAGCAATAAAATCATTGGGCTGCCTGACTGGTCTGTGTATTTGGGCAGACTGTATAACTGTAGCACAGTTTGCAGAATGAAAAGACTTAATTGAACTAAGAATTCAAATTCCGACACTATAATTTCAACTACAGTAACCTACTTCACCCTACTGCTTCAAACGCACTACTGGCCCACCAATGGCTTCTAGGGTTAGGGTTAGGGCTGCTCAATCCATCTCCAACTCCACCCAACTCTACTATGTCACAAGGCTGTCAGAAAAGCTCCAGTGCTCCATGGTGGAGATTCAACAAGTTTCTGGAATTGTGATATAATCTGAACTATTGCAAAAAAAAAAAAAAAAAAAAAAAAAAAACAGATATTCCCTCAATTACCTCAAGATCATCATATGGGTTCAATTGAATTGAGAACTGGTGATTGTTAACATCTGCAGCAATTAATTTATATCATTTGGGTATGGGTATAGGTTCACCCTGGATGAGAACACACCCCTCAGGATAGAAATGGTTCATTATTGGATTAAGATGATCAAGTAGAAGAATATGGTATCCATTTTCAAGGACTTTTCCTTCCACGGTGACACGTTGCCATTAAAATACTCTCCACGCCATAACAAAATCAGACTGCTATTGGATTTCTTTGTCCTGCAGTTATGGGCATTTTCCACTTACAGAACAATGATAACATGACTTCGATAAGTGTCATTTGTAATATGATGCTCTAGAAGCTGGCAGAAATACAATATTCTTTTTGCAGAACATCCCTGATTTATAACTGGAGAAAATCCCCTGGCCAGAGGATTTTGACAATCCGTAAAGACCATTTCCTTGCAAAATATCTGTCTTACTTATTCCCCTAAATCTAAGGACTTTTCAAAGATGGTGAAACAATTTCCTGAGTAGACCAGAGAAGCAGGGCTTTGGTACACCAGGGAACAAATAACACTTTCCTCAAACTCGATTAGTCTAAGTGCTGCTGACAGTCCATGATTCCACATATAGCCTGTACCACAGCAAGTTACAGATGTAGTGTAATTTCCTGTGTCTATAAAATAAAATAAAAACATTCAGAGTTTGACTAAATTATAAATAAACTGGCTATCAGCAATACATTAGCAAAGAAACATTAATTCATAAATGAAACAGCAGTAAATGTTATAATATAACATATTTGTATTTATTTTACATTTATTAATGATATAATATTTATTAAAGCATAGATTAATAAGTCACACATAACCATATCTTAAATCAGAACTAAAAGCATATTAATTGAAATAAATAGCAACAATAATTAATAACATTAAAACCACCTGTCTAATATTGAATCGGTTCCTTCTACATGGTCTGGAATAATGTTTGGGTAGGTGGTACATGTCACAGTAATATCTACACAAATGCCAAGGCCAGGGTTTCCCAGCAGAACATTGCCCTAAGCATCCCACCACTTCTTCCCACAGTGCTATCTCTTCCCCAGTTAAAATGGAAAAGAAATTTATTGATCAGCCTACACCACCTTTTTCCAGGTGCTATCCTATTGTCCAGTTCTGAGGCTCATTGTTGGTGCTCTCAGCAGTACACACTGATCAGTCTGCAGCTACACACCTCCATATGCAGCAAGCTGTGAGGCACATTGTGTCCTGACATTACAGGTTGTGCTACCGTGGCTCCCCTTTGGGAGTGTTGTCTAGCATTTCGTTCTGACACACATCAGTGAGTTTTGGGTGCCCATGACCCTGACGCTGGTTCATCAATTGTCCTAATTTGGGCAACTTTTGGTAGGCACCCAGATAGAACACTACTGATGGGCCAACATTGAACCAATGTCAGTGCATACATTGGGTCAATGTGCCATCAGTGGTTGGCACAACGTAATTTGTCTGTTCGCCCATTGGAGGGCCAAAGATAGGTTGGCCCAACGTTGGTTCAGTAGATAATCACAAGGTCCTCCCAAGGTTACCAGAATTTTGTAGATGTTGGGCCAGCAGAGTACTGCTACCTGGGCCCTAACCTCTGCAAACCAGGAACACACAACAATCCCCTTTTGGATCTGCTCTTTCCCAGTCACAATCTGGCTCTTGTCAAAGTTGACTTTCCCATTCTTTCTGCTTCTAAGACATCAACTTCAAAAACTGATAGTTCACTTGATGCCTAATGTATCTCATCCCTCGTTAGGAGCCATCGTAACTAGATAATCAATATGAGTAAATTTGTCTGTCTGTGCCTGACTGATGTATGATGTATAGTTATCAAGAGACTTATTTCGTTTAGTCAACTAAAATCACTCACTTACTCTATGTTCACCAGTGTCATGCTTTAATGTCTTTCAGGTTTAACCATTTAGATTATTGTCCTCGCTTTATTTATTAATTTTTTTGTATTATAGCTAGGCCACACCCCTTTAATCCTCCATAATGCAGACTGATAAAGTTTTTATGGGGACAATATAGTATGTTGTTGATTTTAATATCTTAAAGCATAAAAGCTAGATACAACTATAAAGAAAATTTAAGGTGACAAATAAAAAACCAACTAAAACAGTATAAAAGATCTTCTAGTAGCCTGATCTACGAGAATGCTTGAGGTTAAGTGGTGAGGAATTGTGCAGACAGATCTTAGAACTATTTATTTTTATAATGGCATGTTTATGTTCTTAATATTGTCCTCAAATGGATTTCATAGCGTTTGTCTATATGAATTTATATTTATTGATTTTAGGGTGGAATAATGCAGTTACAGCAAATGTGGTTGTGATCTATGGATCTAGACTGTGAATATGGTGCGAGAAAAAAAGCATTTAAAGAATCTATATGTAATTGTAATTGTCTCTCTTTGCTGTCTATGAAGATAAAATGTGATCTCTTTATCTCTTTTTGCCAGGTTAATAATATATACTGGTGCTTAGTTATGAAAAAAAAAATCCTGCTCTATATAAAAAACTTAATAATAAACTTGCCTGCTATAAGTTTCACTGCAATATTTGAATCAGTTTATTTTCCTAAGACATTTTTAAAAGGTAAAGATAATAGCACAGTTTAAATACTTTTAAGCACCTTGTATGAAATACAGAGTGTTTTTAGCACACACCTCTGTTTTAAGCACTCTGAGAGCAGGCAGCATTTTTTACAGCCTGAATACAAATGTGCACGGTTTAAATCGCTTCGACATTCACTGAACTGTTGCATATGCCCCAAAGATTAAGCATTAACGTTGTGCTTGGATCATACACGTACACATATTAGCATTTCTCAAGTATGCAAATCTGATTTGTCTCAGATTTAAAGAATGATAATTCCTGAATAATAAATGTCAACTGAAAATTGCTTTTATTAGTTTTTGATAAATGGTGGAGTGAAAAGAGTTGGAACCCACAGTTTTTATAAATGTGCACCATGGATAAGAGTAATAACAGCAGAGAGGGAAGGGTAATACAGAGACCTGTTCGCAATTTAAAAATTTCCATTTCTAAGTGGATTGGTGAGGTGTATAAAGGCAAAGATATAAATAAAGAATTACTGGTATCACTCATATTTAAGTAGTGCTCCTCTTCTTCGCTTTACTTTTATCTTTTTTTTATTTTATAACTTTATTGTCTTTAGGGGACGTAGACATTCGATAAAGATAGAAATCAATCATTTCTAACCTTATGAGGACATGTGGCTGGAAAACATTTTTTAAACACAATCTAGCTTTAACTGGGAACAAAATGCAAATAAATCTGACCTTATGAGGACATTTGCCTCGTCTCCACAAGGACCTGTAAAAAGTCATATTTTTACGAAACGAAAAAAAAATTCCAAAAGATTATATATTTTTTTTCTGATTGTTGATGGTAAGATTAGGGTTGGATTTAGTATAGCCTTAAGCAGTACTAGTTTATGCACCAATTGGGTGTGTCGATAATTTTGTCAGTGGAAGGTTCTCACAAGGATAATATGACGTGTATGTGTGTATACGAAAGAGGGAGAGAGAGAGAGAGAGAGAGAGAGAGAGAGAGAGAGAGAGAGAGAATACTGATGGAACTCGGGACATGTTTTGCATCAGTGCAGGGAGATATTAGAATTTGAGAGGAGCAAATCAGAGTAAAGTAATCCTGGTGGAATTAAACTATAGGCACAGAGGCTCATGTAATCTTGGTGATTTTATCAAATGAGTGGTGCTGATCTACAGAGAATAGTGCATGATGAAATTGACAACAGAAAAAAGGAGACTTGTTAAGAAATATGTGAGTCAGACAGGCCATCTAATAATATAGTCCCAGTGCTTTAGACAGTGAGAGAATAAAACTCGTTCATTCAGTTAATGGATGCTGGTCTCCGTAATTTACTCTGATGCTTGAACTGCGGGCCAGATTTCCCTTGAGTGGAGCGGCTGATTGTAAGACACCTTACAACCCATTTTGCCTCGTAAACTCTGGGTCCAAAGTAATGACGGAGCAACATTCAGTCAGAAACAGTCAGCACTTCATACACACCTATTTTCACACAGTCAGTACAGTAAGCACGTTATAAAGTTTTCTTCTTGTTCCCCATGAGTGTATGCCGTGCTTTCTCAGATTACACAGAGCCACGGGGAGGACAGATGCTAGCGATAGGCATGGGCACAGTTTTGTGCTCTACTGCAGGCGCGTTTTAATGCATGGCACACAGGGTTCCAATGATCTCAAGACCAGCACATAATAACGCAACCCTATTTCAATAAAACAAAAATAAAGCTATATCAAAACTGTATACCAAGCAAAGTGTTTGTATATACGTAAACACGGTACAAATCCTGCTAATCCCAAACCACACACTTTAAAATCTTCAGAAATTCTCAGTCAGCAGGACCGAAATCCCATTTCCTAATACAAACATAAAAAGCACGAGTAGTGTTGCATTTGAATTAACACAAAGGAGAGAAATCTATAATGAAGTGAACCTGTTTCAGCATCACAATGTGAGGTCCGCGTGTGAGCTCAAATCAGCTAAGCACCATTGGGATGAACTGTAATACTGACTGTACTGGGTTATGGGTTTCAGTCAAATGCTGCACTATTCTTGATATGTGAGATATCTTTGGTAGAGTTTGCAGTAGTGCATTTTCGACTTATGCACATTGCACATCAATAGATGATAAGGAAATAAAACCCAACAGAGCCTGCTTTCACCAGTTGATTATTGTTAATTATTAACAATTAACAATTATTAGACTCACTGTGCCTCAAAGTCTTTTTGGCTCTTATACCACATCAATATTGGCTTATAGTTATTAATTAATTAATATCCAAAAACGCACAACAAATAACACAAACCCTTTATTGTATAAAAAAGTTTTTTTATTAACAATTGGTATTTCTTTTTTTATTTTAAACAATATTCTACAAATATCATTATTAGTTTTTTTTTTCTTTTTAATCTATTATTTATCAGAAAGCTCAACCAAAACTCTAAACACATTTTTTTAAAGGAAATGATAAAAATATTAAGTACAATAATTACTGCAGGGTTTACAGTAAGGATTACTCATCATCATTACTATTTGACAGGTCCAAACACATCCTGATTTCCTGTTAATTTAAAAGTCATTATTTTTAATGAAAAAGTTAACAACTTCCTAATCCCATGTTAAAAAGTTGCCCTGCATGCAGGAAATACATACTGTATCTATTACTATTTGTTGCTTTTTGACAAAATCCTGTTTTTGCCTGGGGTATAAACGTAAATACAAAATAAATAAATAAATAAATAAATAAATAAATAAAGCTTCGGGTTCATTGTGATGCTTTTGAAATGATCTTCTCCATTGCTTTTGAACCAGATAGCTTTTATTTTACATACATTATTGAAATACAGTGCAACAGAATCCCTTTATTCCCAGTCTGTTATATTGGAATTATGAAGTGACATATGCTTGCATTTTGTATGATTAGTCTCAGATTATTATGAACATGCCATACAAGGCCATACCGTATAGATGAGCTGTTCCTATAGAAATATTTGCATATTGGACTGAGTGTATTAATATGCAGTATGCAGTGATTTAAATTACAGGCTGCACTGCTGTCTGAGCTGCTGTTATAGAAAATCAACACCTGCTGACCAATCAGACTGAAAGAGCCTTGTGATATACTGTATTATTCAACAATGAGTTCTAGGTCACTGATTTACATTATTTGACTGATTTACATTATTTGGCAGACACGCTTATCCAGAGTGACTTAGCTTCATCTCATTATACAGCTGAGCAGTTGAAGGTTAACAGCCTTGCTCAAGGTCCCACCAGTGGTATCTCAGTGGTGCTGGGGTTTGAACCTGTGACCTTCTGGTCTGTAGCACACCCCTTTAACCACTGAGCTACACTTCTCCCAACAATAAAATTTTTAACACAGTCTGCGTGTAAGGATTATTAACAATAACACTACTGGTGCAATATGTTTCTGTATTTGTCTGTATTTTCTACATAAAATCTCAGTTCCAGCAAAAGGTCATTACTCTGCAGCTGTTACTACACATACAGTGCTATGAGCTATTAGTCAGTCCGTGTGTTGCATGTTTTAATTTTCATAACAATCATATATGTGATTCCTGCATAAATAAAACAAATACAGTGTTTTTCCCCTCACTAAATTTACAGTACCTTATTCAACTTATAAAACATTTGATCAATTCTATTTAAATGGATATTACTATGGCTACATCATTCCCTCAACATAGCATTTTGTAAAGAGTCAAACACAAAAACTACAGTAATATTTACAGGGAAAAGATTTGGCCTTCACTACCCATGCACATGAAATGTTACTTCACCATTCTTTAAAAATAAAGCTATAACTAGGAAAATTGTTGGCATTTTTATTCACGTTGTTAAATAACTATTTTTTTTCAGTACCTGTTTAAATAATTTGAAAGTCCTTGATAGTTGAATCAAATAGAATAAACATCTCTTTTTGTTGTTTATTTCCCAGATAAATAATAAATCATTCATAAATCATTCATCGTCTATACCGCTTTATCCTGTATTCAGGGCCCCGGGGGGCGGGGGGGGGGGGTGGCTGGAGCCTATCCCAAGAGACTTAGGGCATGAGTCGGGGTACATCCTGGACAGGGTGCCAATCTATCACAGGGCACACACACTCATACTATAGCCAATTTGGGAATGGCAATTATCCTAACCTACATGTTAGGATAATTGTACCCGGAGGAAACCTACCAAGCACGGGGAGAACATGCAAACTCCATACATACAGAGACGGGAATCGAACCAACATTGTTAACCACTACACCACCGTGCTGCCCTGATAAATAATGATATAGATAAAATATTGAAACTACATAGTCTGGTGATTAATAATTCTTGTATGTTAATTTTTTTAAGGCTAATTTGCTGAGACGAAGGTGTTTTAAATGGTCTAAACTATGGGCCTTGAATCTCTAAATATAGCTTTTCCTCATTCTTATTAGACTTTTCATATAGCATTGATTTTAATTTCATGACTATAGATTTCATTTTCTTTTATCTGATATGTTCAATCTTGCTTTATTTTTATGTTACCTTATTTTTTTTTAATCCTATTGTATTCTATTATTTATTACATTTCAGTTTCTAAAGTTTGAAGGAGGGTCTGATGTCTTATTAGTTTTTTATTACTTGTTTTGGTCATAATGGCCTTATCTGAAAGTGGAAAAGAAATCATTTTTCTTCTTGCTCATTTTTATTGTCCAGCCTCTTTCTCACCCAGACATTTCTCAATTACGTACCATGAATCTGTGCATATTTGTGCAAAACACCTATTTGATCATTTTCCCCCCATATTTTTCAGGTGGCTGAAGCTCATGACCTGGATCTGCATGATTATTTGCATTGTGTTGCTGATTGGATAACTGAATGACTATGCAGCTGTTCCTAATAAAGTGGAGTGTACAGACAAACATGATATAACATTTTATTAGTTATTTCACAGCTGCAAAACAAACACACAAAACCCTTGACTTCTTCTTGCTCATTAGTGCCTCTGCTGTTTCCAAGCAGGAGGGTTTCTAATTTTATACCAGAGAAAGGTTCTTTCGGTTTAAGCCATCTTGTAATTGTTTCTAACTTTTTGACCACATGCATGACACAGGTATTGGATGTAAGTAGAAACCTGACAAATGCCTATTCTTCTAGAACCGTCAAACGGCTTTTATTACAACCTGGAAGAATATTGCTGAGAAGTCAATGTGAAAAACAATGTGGTTTAAGAAGTCATGAACGCATATGATTTGGTGAAGTTGCATCATTAAAATAAAAACTGTAGACATCATAACTATGTTTAATAGTAGTGCCCACTGTACAAGCCTCTGGAGGTAGTGTTGTCTGGGTGATCTGGTGTTAGACTCAAATTGTGAAAGGTTTTAGGAAGGTTTCAAAAGGAACCTTAAGCATCAAGTGTACAACATGTAGACTATGGTGCAGTTTGACGCCCATCTCCCCAGACGGCTGATGTCACAGTGAACCAGACCACAGCATCTATGATTGGTCCTCCTGGCATCACTTCTTCTTCTTCTTCTACATTCCTATTTTTTTTTTTAATTAAGTTGATTGTCGCACTGACACCATCTCCTCTGACATCTTCATTTTTTTTTTCGTATTGCATTAATTCAGTAAAATTAACTGTTGTTAAGCATCTATTAACTCCAACAAGATCCATTCAGGTTCCTTCACCATTATTTGTTGCACACCAAAAAAAAAAAAAAAAAACACACCCCCAGACAGTGATGAAGAGACTCTGAAGAAGCGCCACTGCCAACTAGGGGTTGGGTCGTGTAATTGCAGAGCGACGCAAACAAACCAGCACACACAAGTATAGATACTCACATCACTGTAGGCCACTTTGGTAAGCTCTGCATAGACTTGATGCAGAAGGATTACATTGTTTATAATTCCAAATACACAACAAATCTTTCTTATAACATCAGTGCCGGTCCCAAGCCCGGATAAAACAGGAGGGTTGTAATAGGTAAATATTCCTCAGTTTCTTGCTTGTGTGTATAGACTTTATCTGCCTCGACTCATGTTTATGGCCATTCCCGAGCCTTGGTAAAAGCTTCTTTGCTTCCTTTTCTCTGCCTGCACTTCCCAAACATTACTGATTAAACCTTGAGGCTGTTCCTCGAGATATATACGACGTTTGTTTGTCCGTTGTGTTTGCTCCTAGAATCTGATGAACATCTCCTTTATTGCAGCTTCAATCCTTGTCACGAGTGACCGAGTCCTTGATTCCCTCATGTCCCTGGGGTTTGTTTTCCCCCCTCACAGACATCTGATAAGATTGATACCTCTGGGGCAAGCACGGTGTAAATCAATCACGGCAGAGAGAGAACTCTACAGCGTAATGTGGCATGCACTATAAAGACCGTTCCAATGAAATATGTGTGATTAAAATAGCCGTATTTTGTGCTAATTGGGACTGTGATGAAAGGTTGCTCTAGCCGTTTTCTCAAGGTCGCGCAAGCCCATTTCTGCATTTAATTAAAATTTCTCGATTCAATTAGCGCAGCACAAAATAAAGTTTCATTTTCCCGTGTGAAGGGTGTACCAACCCCACAAGCCTTTGTTAGTGAAAAGTTAAGCTTTGGATATTCTCTCTCTCTCTCTCTCTTTCTCTTCTCTCTCTCTCTCTCTCTCTCGCTCTCTATTCCTCGAAAGTACCTCCCGTTTCCTGGATTAGGGCTGATCAAAGCATTCTCACATTTCTAATCTGACAGGAAAAGCCTCTACAGACCTTACAGTCCTACAGACCCTCCTCCCAAAATGCACTATAGAGGTGCTTTTGTACTCACTTTTCATACTCACTAACATCACAAATTGGGATTTGATTAAACTGATCCTACTGTCAGAGTAAAAGCCTCTGATGGCTTTCCGTGCCCCGTTGCTGACACCCTGACGTGTCTCTGTTGCTCAACCAGTTTATATTTAGGATTGATGCTGATTTGAACACACCCCTTTTGGTAATGACTCGTCACGCTGTTTAACCAGTATGAGCTCCTTTAAAGTGCTGTGCATTATTATCTGTCATCAAACTCGGTTATTACCCAGGCATAAGTACTTGCCTGAGGGGTGTGTAGCATGTATTTCTGTGCATTGTACAATAAGCCACCCACAGTGGCTTCCCAGGGTCCCTTGCGGCACTAGGGGCCCACGTTTTGCAGAGTAACAAGCTGGCGATTCCTCCCAGTGTGATCAAAGACCTTTCCTCCGAATGAGCTCTTTATCCATCGCTCATTCACTCCTGCCCTTCCTGCCCTCCCCTCCACCCTTCTCATGGTTCATTCCCAAATTCTACGTAATCCCACCAGGCACGGCTCTCATTATTTCACGTCCTACTGAGCACGGAGACAGTGCTGATCGGAGGTCGGCCTTGAGCTATATTTGACGAGAATGGTTTTGAGCCCGTCAATCAGATTGGAAGTATCCATTGTTCAGCCCGGACTCCTTTCAATCCCTACTTCCTGCCATCCTGCACAAAGAAGGATGCTTCCTTCAGAGTTTCTGCTCAGAATCCTGCACAGCTTGTTTACTGATGGGTTTGAAATGTCACACTAGTTCCAAACTTTAAGAGATATGATCCCATGAGGAGAACAGCGGCAGTGGTCGCACTTTAATATGGTTAGAGAGAGTTAGCATATACAAATATGATTAAAAAATATATTTAAAAAAAAATATATATATATATATACATAAAATTTAAAGTGACAGTACAGAGTAATTATCCTTTACACCAACTTTTCATTGTGTATCTCAGGGCTAGAAAGATAATCATATTTTAATTATGATAGTGATTTCAGCTCCCTTGATTAAATCAGAGTTATGAACTCACTGAAGTCTGGGAGAAGGACCAACAGCCTGAAGCTCCATCCTCCTTCTAGTTAACTGCCTATAAATTCCTATCTGTATTTTTTTTTCATTTACCCTCTCCCCATGTCCTCTTAAATTTTTAACAACTTCTACTCAAGCCTCTTAAATGGGAGGTCTGCCGGTTTTGCACAAATGAGAGTCCAGGCTTTTGAGCCTGAATCTTTATATTTAATTCAGTTTCACTTGATATACATATACAGTATCACATTTGAGAACAAACTTGGTCAGAAAGCACATGCAGAAATCAAACGTAAGTAAGCCAGAGGAGACAACAACCTAAGAAGAAACCTTTAGAACAATCAGACTTGAAATGGAAGCCGTCCTTTTCTAGATGCCACATTATCATGATTATAATGCTGGTGGAACACATCTGAAGACATGAGCTATATATAAATATAATCATATAATCATATGTCATATTGGTGAGCTTGAATATTTGTTTTTGAATATAAGTCTTAACGATCCTGAATCATACTGTATTTCTTAGCTGTCTGTTTGGTTGCATGTTTAATATATTCATTCATATATTTTGAGTCTCATTGTGTTTATGGCAACAGATCAGGTAGTGTAGGTGTACAGCTCCAGGGTCTGTGATTCAATCCTGAGCTTGTGGTAATGTCTGTTTCCCCCCCCCAAAAAAACAGGCGTCTATGTGAATTGGCTTCTGTGAATTGCCGCTAGGTATAAACCGGTGTTTGAGTATACAGTATAATGTTCTAAGATAGACTAGTGTCACATCTAGAGTCTAGAGTCTATTCTCACCTCATGACCAGGGTTTCTGGGATTGGCTCCAAATCCCTCACAACCTTGATTAGTCTAAAGTGAAGATTAACATGACTAGGGCATATGATTTTTTTTCATTCATTCAATCGCTTCTTATCCTGTACGTGGTTGCAACAGGCCTGGAGAGTTCAGCCATGGGGGCAGGTACACCCTAGACAGGGTCCCAATCAATTGTACGCAAACAGACGCAGGGCAGGAAAAAAAACCCTTGACCATTAAAGGTGCAAGACCTTGTCATCCATAGGCTTGGTGGGTTCGTGCAAGTTCCTTGGTTTCCATACAAAAACATGCATTTTAGGCTAATTGGCATTTGTGTCATTTTTGGGTGTGTTATTGTGTGTGTTCTTGTGCCCTGCCATCAAGTGTGTCCCCTTCCTCGCCCACTGAGTTCCCAAGTATATGCTCCAGGACTTCATGCGTTTCTACACAGGATAAGCAGTCTGCAAAATGGATGAATGTATGGAAATCATACATATTTATCATGGTGGCTTTGAAAAGGAAGTCCAAAAATAAAGATCAGTAAGTTATTTTGTTCCTTGGTTTACACCTAAGTGTGACATCTCAGTCACTCAGTCTCCTCTTCTCATCTGAATGGTGAGATGTATCTAGTCTTGTGCAAAGGTCTCAAGGCCTTCCTTTTCGCACAATATCCGGGATAACACAGTGAGCTGTGAGCGATGCCACCATTAGCGTTAGAATTCATCTCTAACTATTGTGAGTTGGGAGCTTTTCACGCATTAATCAATTTGAATGATTTTTTGTATTATTGTATACACTGTATATACCGTATATAAACAAAGACTTTTGGAAAAAGTCTTAAATTTTCAAGTATTTCAGTGAGCGCCCTATAACGGGATGTCTTGTTAAAGGTTACTAGCTTCATGACCTTGTGTACCTTCACGCAGCAGAGACCAGCGTGCCTCGCTGAATACAGAACACCTATTCAGGAGGAGAGCTGACAGAAAAAAAAAACATGGCAGTACAACAGCCTGAAGGGCCTATGAGACTGCCAGCTAGGCTGCTGCCCATAAAAGGAGGCTGGTGCATGCTGGGATGGCAGATGATACCTTCCTTCTTTTTGTCCTTGAATATCCATCTCACACCCACTCCATCTGTTTTTTTTTTTTTTTCATATCCGCTGATGCGTCGCTTATGCACGAAAACCATAAATCAATTATACATTTTGACAATTAGGCATTCAAAAAAAAAAGTTAAAAGAGGATGATTATAAAAGATGTAATTCACTGTAAGATGAAAGGGTTGGTTGAGGCTTTATTGGGTAGAAAGAATTAACTTAGAAAGAACCAGGTCACTTTAGGAAGCAGCTGTGCTATGAAAGATAAGCGTTCCGCTCTGCCTATTGTCTCATTCCTACTGGATTCTTGTTAAATTTTCACTGTTATCTCAGCGATGCTGGCTATTCAGCTCTATTGCCCGGTAGCACTGAGGAGAGCACTAGATGAGAGGATTCATCAGCTGATTAATGATGAACAGGTATAATCCTAGACACTCCCCATCGATGCTGGTAGTGTTCACTCAAGTGTCCTGATATACAAGTGAATAAACAGCTGTGTCCTCTACATGGCCTCCACTGGATCCACTGCTTGTTTGACACGAGAGGAGCGTACATGGAAGAGTGCCAAATTTCAATCATTCTGCCCAGGCTATGTGCACGTTAGCCACGTTTTCGTGCTCTCGTCTCCTTCTCTCTCTCGATGTCTTTTTCTCATGTCTCATGTCAGGCTTATTCTGTTCGAATCAGAATGATAACGTAATGAGCTGAAGTGGTGATGTTATATCAGCATGGCAAATACTGTAGCTAAGACCTCTATTTATCACTTAATTTCGCCATCCAGCTCTTATTCTATTCTTCTCTCCGAGTCTGTTTTGCAATTCCTGTTCTCCTCTATCAGGAAGCGGTAGGTCATCTCACGTTCTTTATTTCCCCCCTGTCACACGATGTCATTTACTGAAAGTCAGCCGCTAATAGAGTTTCTGGACTGATTAAGTCAATACCAGCCTTGACATTAAGGTTTAATGTGAGCTAATGGGGTGGCGTGATGGTCAGCACTTACAATAAATGCATTTGTCACTTGCAGAAAAGGCCAGTTAGGTCCTAAAGGCCTCCTGTTTATAGATGGTCATCATTATTTAATGAGATGCTGAGCTGGTCAGTCTTTGTTGTAGACTCCATCTGTTTATAGGCGTAAAGGTTGGGCAAGACATTATATAGCATTAGACTGCTCTTAATGGCATAGCATTCCTATTACACAGTAGGGATGTTCGGATTACAATATATGATGTTCCCATGCAGAGCTGCTTCTCTGTTGCTCCTTATTGGTGAATAATTCACTTATATAACTGCAGACTAATGAACTATACAAGGTAACTGTATCTCACTGACACTAATTCAGTTTTCCTGAGCCAGATGTTAGAAGTTCCAACATGTAGTTAATTTGTTAACTGTAGTAATTTTTTTTTGACTATTGCAAAAACACAGTTTCTGAAACTAGAGCCGTTTGTCAAACTCTATAAACAAGAACCACAAACATATTCCCAAAACACATTACATCCCTTGCAAAAGCAAGCACTATATTGAAAACTATATAGACACTTCTAAAAATGCGACTTTTACTTCCAATCTTTACACACCGACTAAATAGATCTTTCCACATTTCTGCTTTCCTACTAATGCGATATGCTATGCATAAAAAAAATGCACTATATTACTATATGTCTTTTGCATTTTCCTTTGTAGCATGTTGTAAATAGGAGCCTAAATACAATGAGGGAACAACAATCTCGTTATTCTTAAAATGGAAAACAAAATACAGTATACAGCACTGACAGTACAGTTCATTCTGTCTCCGATGTGCATCTGACCTCAGCACCTCATCAACACCACAAGCGATGGCTGCTCTGACTATACATCAGGGAAAGTATCTTCTTGAGTGGTGTATCCAGCCAGCCCTGGCATGCCTCCACATCATCACAGACCTCATCATCGTCTGGGTGAGAGTTGCACGTCGGTAGGGTTGACTATTACAGACCTTCCAACAAAAAAAAGAACTCCACAAAAGGATTCAGGAAAGAAGATAGGACAACTTCAAATCATGGGTCATTTTGGAATCAATTTTGCACCAGAGCAGGCTGGTGGAAAATTACATTGTCCTAAATGATAACAGATGTGTTCATTGGGAATGAGTGCCATGCAGAGTTTCTAGAACACCATCTAAATTTCAGCACACAACTACAAGCAAGATTTTTCTCTCTAACTTCCCAGGATCGTGGACAGCAGCATACTGCCCGATAATGTTCTATATTCTGTTCATGTTTGCAGCAGCATCAAGCTCCATGGTTCTCCATTATTCTAGTATAATAGTAGTATTCCATACTGTAGTGGAGCACAGATATACAGTAACCTGGAATGCAAAAAGTCCGAAAAGTATTTCTAATACAAATTTATTGAAACAAATTGTATGTTATTTATTTTTACATAGGGAAAATCAAGCAAATCTGCCAAATCAACGTAGGCACCAATGGTGTCAAACAGTATCTCCAAACGGCCGCGGATGGAATGTACAGTCTTCTGAAGAAAGATGTTTGAGATATTGACAAAAACCACCCAAGTCTTCCAGTGTGCAAGGCTTTGTGCTACTTTGCGTAGCCCCACAGGAAAAATCACATGGAGAGAGATCAGGACTTTTTGGAGGCAATGCATGTGTGAGCGTCTGACTTACCCAGCCATGGCTGATCAAGTAGGAAGGGACAGGAAAGCGTTCCTCTTGACGTTCCTTTATTCCGAAATATCAGACAAAGCGCGAAGACTGAATCCCATGTTCTCATCTTCTTGTAGTGTTGAACAACACCTGCTGGATAGAGTGAAAATATACATATATATAATATAATGTTCCCGAGTACAATGGGTTCATAGTCACAGATCAATCACGCCTAATGTGAAAGCGCCCTAAACCGCTGAGTTACACCTGCCCTCTTTTAGAAGCCTCTTCCGCTAACTCTTAGTCCATAGTTGTTGCACACACCAAACAGCAAACCTGACTTCTATTCATGATGGTTAAGCTCTGATTTCTGTATGATCTGATTGGTTCTGGGGATTGCTAATGGAGTTTTGGTGTTTGAATGGAAGTGTTGAGCATCTACAGTAGCACACACGAAGCTTCCAGTTTTGAACTGGTTTCTCCTAAATGACGATGGGTTCCCTATTGGGTCTGATTCCTCTCAAAGTCTCTTCCTTTTGCCATTTCAGGGCGTTTTCACCCTCAGCTTGCTCATCATGGACAACTTGATCATTTTGATAGCTACATATTATCTCACACATTTCCCTAATTTTCTTTTGACTCTGTAATGTTGCCCTTGTTAAAAGTGCTATATAAATCAAATTGAATTGAATTGTGTGTCTAATGTTCACAAAATGTGTGTGTGTGTGTGTGTGTGTGTGTGTGTGTGTGTGTGTGTGTGTGTGTGTGTGTGTGTGTGTGTGTGTGTGTGTGTGTGTGTGTGTGTGTGTGTGTGTGTGTTTGCTTTGCACAAAGTTTGCTTGTGTATATTGGTTTCCCAGAAGGCTGATGAAGTGTGTGTAGTTGGGACAATCTGGGCTGATGTTTTGCTTCTTGTGTGTATTAGTATTTTTCTTAATTTTAGTGTGTAAACAGTTGTAAAGAAAAAAAAACTGTAAGTCTGTGCTTTATTTATTTATTTATTTATTTATTTATTTATTCAAAAAATACAGTACAGTTTTTATGTCTTGTTCTGAATTTTGCTCTTTAACTGAATACGTTTGATTGCATTAAAAAAAAAAAATCTCTACTTTCCATGCACTAGGTTTCAAACACTACAGCACCACAATTTTTTCTAATCATATATTTGTAAAGAATAATAATAATAATAATAATAATAATAATAAAATAAAAATCAGTGTGTGATACGAAGCAGGGTTTCTTTTTCCTGTCTGTGTGGACCTTTCTTGTACTTTTGTATTTTTAGTACATTCCAGAGTTGATACTTTTTACTTTAATACTTTGAAACTCTCTATAAACCTTTCACTGAGAATGCATTTAGATGCTCTTTTATTTGCACAAATAATACCAATACTGTATCACCTCTGTGTCAGAGAAAATAAATTGCGCAGATTTCTTTTTCTTTGCGATGAAGGACGTGCAGCCATGCGAAGCCGTGAATGAGGCTCTCTGAATGTCATTCTTATCCTTGCTTGCGTTTCAAACTCAGACATCAAAAGATTCCGAAATGAACCACTGAAAAGGTTATGTAACTTATTTGTTGTTAATTGCTTGTATTCAGGACTCCATCATCCTTTCAACGTACTTTAAAGAGTTCTTCCTAAATGTGAAAAGTCTAAACCGATTCTATTTGCAGGTGGAAAAGGGAGCGGGCTCATGAGAAGATAAGATTTAAGGTGTCAGGTGTCTGTGGCTTCTGCAGATCATATGGCTTCAGGTATTTTGCTTTATCAGGAGAAAGCTTTCATGTGAGTTGAAGCTGCCTGGCATTTCATGGCTGTTTTTAGAGATAACGGTGAAATAAAACATTCTCTGAGGATGAACTACTTTTATATCCAACATGAGAAGAATTTGTTTCATTTTGATTAATGCCAAAGTAGTCACTTTAGCATCTGCATTATTTGTAATCATTTGCACATTGTATTATGGTTGTGCACAAATTACAAATCACAAACCACATCATATTATGATTCATTTGACATTTATCAGATTAGATCAGTCATGTCTACGTGAATCTTCTCTGGATGATTTTCCCACCTCTCAAAATGAAATGGATTGATGACCCTAAATTGCTCCTCAGTGGTAAATTAGTGGTTCTCAACCTTACAGTATTTCTGGAGAATCACTTTGCTGCATATGTTTGTGTTTGACTTATTAAGAAAAAGCTGTTAAGTAGTTGATTTAGAAAGCACTAAAATGTGCACAGCAGTGGTCCTCCCGCGACACCCGGAGTTGAGAATCACTGGAGTAAATGTGAGGGTGTGTGAACGTGTGCATGGGGCTCTACAATGAACCGCCATCCCATCCTTGCTTTATGCTTATCACATACCCAGACTAGTGTTCCTACAGTAGCATCGGCTCTGGACCAGTTTAATGTCTGCCTACATCACATGACCAGGCATCTAGAATAGTACATACAGTTCATATACTGTATCAATTTAGGAAATTACACCTGATATACAGTAATATTCAATAAATGGCGCTACAGTGTCATAGTGGTTATCTCCAGTATCAGGGTTCGATTCCCGCCTTGGGTCTGTATGCATGGAGTTTGCATGTTTTCCTCATGCTTAGTGGGTTTCCACCGGGTACTCCGGTTTCCTTCAACAGTCCGTAGAAATGCAGTGTACGCCACTTGGTGTTGCCAAATTTGCCCGTAGTGTATGGTTTGTGTGCCCTATGATGGGTTTAGCACTCATGCCTTGGATGGCATGGATGTCCCGTGCCTTGTCTCTTAAGTTCCCCGAGATAGGATCCAGAACCCGCAGAATACACGACCAGTAACTTTAATATTCGTAACAAATTGAAAAACTAAAATTGTGTAGCACTGGAATGTCTTCTTGCACGCATTACTGTGTTACTCTTTTCGCACAACCAAGCTGGAAAACACAATTACAGACAACAAAATCAAATGAATGTAAGAAGCCTATTCTGTGACAGTGGCAAAATGAAAATGTCTGGAAGCAGAATGTGGCAAAATACTGTAATATTGCAGCAATATCACAAAAGCAATTGTTGTTCATTGTGCAAATAAAAGAAAAATGTGTTTCCCATTTTTGCATGTACATTGTCAATGTATGTCATCTTGGTATGGCAGTATGTAGGTTTGTATATTGAAATATCAGTGTTAATATCAGCCTGGATGTTACTTTAAATCAGACTGAAAATAAAATGAGTTGCATCAACCACGTTTGACCTGTACTGTATATGTAAATAGTTTTACTTTTTCACAGGCTGGTAAAAAGTGAGGTTGTATAAATTATGTGGAATCAAGCTGAAATGAATTAGAAATGAATCGGAAAAGAACGGTGGTACAGTGTGCAGCATCGCCACCTTACAGCTACATCTTGTCCGCAGTTTAATCTAGTCTGTGTGGAGTTTCACATGTACCTTGTGTGGGTTATCTTTGGGTTTCCACTTTTAAAACAGTAGAACATGCAGGTGTGTAAATTAGCTCATTTCAGTTTGCCTCTAGGTGTGACTGTCCATATTGTCCAGCGTTTATTCCCACAGCTGCCCAGTGTTCCTGGCATTTGGATTCACTGTGACCCGGATAAAGCGGTTCCTTAAGATGAAACAATAATAAACCATTAACTCAGGAATTACAAGAACGTGCTACATCTCATACTACCATATAATAATAGTTTATTTTATAACAGCTCGTAATTGGCTGTGATTGTATAATACTTGTTTTCCAACAATTACTCGCTGTTTTTTATATTAATTTCTCTGCAACTATTACAAAATGAACATATATTGTGCCACATGTGTATATACTGTATTTACACAAATATGCAAGAAGGTAAATAGACAGTCATAATTTTATTATTAAACATATCCACCAAATTTTGTATTCTATTTGTTTCCTTCTTTTAAATAGGAAAATACCCATTTTTAAGCATGTCTAGAAGAGCAAAGAAATTTCTCATTTTCAAAAAGACCGTATTGTGGGTCAATCTGAGGAGGAACAATCCCAGAGGCAATTAGTCATCAATCTTGAAAGACCCTTTTCTACTGTTAACACAATTAAAATTCAATTTAAATAAGAAGAAAGCAACAACAGAGTCCCTACCTGGGTCTTCTGAAAGAAATCTTCATGCTGTTCAAAGATCTCTTGAGAACAACTCTCATTTAAAAGCTTCATAAGAGTGGAAAAAGATTGCAAATTAGCCCAGGAACAGCAGTAAATTATCTTATTAATAAAACCGTACATGCACAACAATATTTAGTATTTTAAAGCTTCAAATTAACTTGTTACAGCAAATAATTTGGCGTCTATTTACTTTTTGCCTGTCTGTGTATGTGTATATTAGATGCTTTATGGCTACGTTTACACTGCAAGCAAGAGGGGCAAAGGTGCAATGTCACACTGTGTATTCAGTAAAACAAAGTTTCATGTTTGAAGAAATCTAAAAAGATTTAAAAATACCTATGTACAGTATGTGTGAACTGGGTCTCAGTGCACAAGTACAGTACATAGATATTTTTAAATCTTAAAAACATGTGCTTTCAAGCACCATGATGAAACTGGCTCATGAAGACCATCCCAGGAAAGCAAGGGCAAACCTTAGCTCTGCTGCAGTTGATTTAGCGTAACCTGCCTCAAAAATGAACAATTAACATCACCTCAGATTATTAAGGCTTTAGCTGGCAGGGTGGCTTAGTTAGCACTGTCGCCTTCTGCCTCCAAAGGGTCTGTGCATGGAGTTTGCATGTTCTCCCCGTGCTTGGTGGGTTTCCTCCTGGTTCTCCGTTTATTTCTCTCACAGTCCAAAGACATTGCCCATAGTGTGTGTATGTGTGTGTGTGTGTGTGTGTGTGTGTGTGTGTGTGTGTGTGTGTGTGTGTGTGTGTGTGTGCCCTGTGATGGACTGGCACCCTGTCCAGGGTCTACCACACCTCTTGCCCTATCTGTCCTGGGATCAGGCTCCAAAGTCTCCCATGACCGTGTACACATGATAAAGTGGTATAGACAATGAGTGAGATGAGATAATGTCTTTACAGAGCATAAGTAGCAGGCACATCTCAATATCATCTGCTGAAAGGAGATTATTGAATATTTTGGATGCCTTCAGTATTGTTTTACAATGTAGAAAGAAATAAAGATCAGGAAAGACCTTGGAGTTAGAAACATTTGACTGGTGGTGTGTGTGCATAAGTAAAAAAAAAATTATTATCATTATTATATATATACTGTATATGAATGCAGCCGTACTGTATTCTTTGATTCTACAGGAATCAAATGGCTCCACCCAGTCTCTTTCATCTAAGCTCCTCCCACTCCCGAGTTCACCCCGCCCCCTGTCTCTGGCCCTGCTCGCGCGGCTGGGGCGCAGAGAGCCCCCTCCTGTCCGCTAAACTGAACTTACCCTTCAGGGGGAGAAACGAAGAAACTGCAAAACACGCGAATATCCAAGAAACTGCTGGAAACCGAGGAACTTTTTTATTGAAAAAAAATAATAATAAAAAATCACTCCGAAGTCTTTGGGCCGCGGCTGGGTGACGCACGGGCCGGCGGAAACAGTGAATAGGATGTGGGTCTGGTACCTCCTGCTCGGGTCGGGAACGGGCACCAGCTCGGTCGGTGAGTTGAGTTGCAGCGTGAACGCGGCGCAGGCCACACGCACGAGCTTCAAACGCGAGAGAACTTCTGCACTGTACTGCTAACTTTCAAACCGCTACGGCGCGAGCGTGTTTAAGTTGCAGCTCAGCGTTAGTAACGTCAGTGTTTGAGTGTTGTGTGAGTGTGTGAGAGTAACGCTGAAGAAGCCACTGATGAAGCGGTGTGACCGGGACGCGGTCTGTCTCTCAGCGCGGCTCCGAGCGAAGCTTTAAACTTCAGACGTTTCCAGAATGTTTGCATGTTCTGCGATACATTGTTTTGTTCTTTGCTAACATTGTTTTTGTTTACTCACGCTGGGCTCGGGTTTAAAGAGCACAGTTGTAAGCAAGAAATGTGTAGACAGGAAGGCTTTCAAAAACTAATGTCTATGAAGTAAAGTAACTTAGTCTGAGCGAGGGGAATACAGTGCCAGAAGAGCAGGGGTGAGAGCTATAAATCAGTAGGAAAAGTCCAGCCATACTTTCCCTATATAAACAACAGGAAAAAGATAGGGTTAAAAACACACCAGGTCAGGGTGCTGCAGAATTCGGATTGGTCGGTTGATTAATTTTCTGCAGCAGCTCTGAGAAGTTGTTTCAGCTGCAGGGCAAAGTGTAGGTTACACACTATATGGACAAAGGTACAGTGTTTGGCCAAACCTGCACTGACATTGTTTCCAAATACATACACGTCAGTATGGAGTAGGTCCCCCTTTTACATCTACAACAGCTTCCACTCTTCTTGGAAGGCTATCCACAAGATGTTGGAGTGTTTCTGTGAGAATTGGTGCCCATTCATTCTGTAGAGCATTTATGAGGTCAGGCAGTGATGTTTGACGAGAAGGCCTGGCTTGCAATCCCCGTTCCTGTTCATCCCAAAGGTGCCCGATGGACTGGGACAGGGTTCTGTGCCAGGACCCGTCAAGTTCTTCCACACCAAAACTCATCAAACCACGTCTTTATAGTGCACTGTGGACAGTCATGTTGTCTAAGGTGTCTTGGTATGCTGAAGTATTAAGATTCAGTACAGTTAATTCAGTAGTTAAGAGGTTTGGTCAAATACCTTTGTCCACATAGTGTGTGTGTGTGTGTGTGTGTGTGTGTGTGCATGCATACATACATACATACAGAGTGAGCCAAGGAAATCTATACAAACTTGTATATATATTTTAATACTAAATGGATTGCTTTTTGTTAAAGTGATATATTTGATAATATTATGATCATATTATTAATATAATATATATTATGCTATGTTTCCTTTTCTGAAGTATGTATACTTTGTTTGAATGCCTCTGTATGTATGTATATGTGTATTTGTGTGTATAAAACAGGTTATGCTAAGAACCCTTTAAATGGGTTGCCTATGTTTTAGGGCTTGGCTCCATCAGAGGAACAAACTGAAGAACCCCTCTGGGTTGGTGGATGTTCCTTTTTTAAGGATTTACTTTAAGCTATTAACAGACTTGGGCACTTTTTTTCTGAATTGCTCTTTTGTGAATTGTCTTTTTTTAAATATAGCAACAAATATATATATATTCCTGAGCAAAGCTAAATGCGTGCCAAGCTGCATGCCTATTTGTTTTCGTAGTCAGAGAATTTTCTTTGTTGGCATTTAGCAACAGATGTGTGATTTAAGCCAGCTAAGTGACGAGCAGCAGGCAATATGGCCTTAAAACTGTTTATCCCCCAAACGGCTGTAATTGAATACGGATTCAAACCCCAAAAAGCCATTTTTAAAATCCAGAGCTGTATGTCTGTTACGCGGAGATACTGGGCAGTCCCGTTAATACCCAGAAATACTGTCTGCATGTGCAACACATCACTCGAAAGAACCCTGTGGTTTAGGACTATGTTTTTAAGAAGGAAGGTGCTCAAGAAGTCTGCTCGTGAAGACTTCTATAATAGGGAATCAATTTCTCATCCACGTCTATTGCAACTAATCCGACTCCTCGTCTAGCATGTTTTCATTGACATTGTGAGGGAGGAAGAAAGACAAGCAGTGTTTGCCAGTGAGTCAGTCAGTGATTAGATATTATTAGTTATAATATGAGTTGTGCCTGCATGGTTGCCAGGCATCACAGACTCAAGTCTGTGTGTGTGTGTGAAGTCTGCTTGTTCTGACACTACGTGGTTGGTTTCCTCTGAGTACTCTGGTTTCCTCTCACAGTGCAAAGACATGCAGCGTAGCCTAATTGGTGTTTCTGTATTGCGTGTAGTGTGTGTGAGTGTTTGTCGCCTGTGATGGATTGGCACCCTGTCCAGGTTGTAGCCTGCCTTGTGCCCTAGGATATTTTCCAGGCTTCCCACAACCCCGGATGTACAGGATAAAGCGGTATAGAAAATAAATAAATATAAAAATAATTAGTTGCATTTCTTAGTGAAGTCAAAGCTCTGAAGATCTCTCATTTCTAATTGATTAGAAATTGAAGATTAATTTTCTCTAACAACAGCTCTGAAAGTCATTCCAGCTGCACTGGTTAAGTATATATTAACATGCTTGCTTCTTGTCTAGTACCCACTTACACAAAGACAATTTAAACAGCCCACATAATTGCTGATATGATGAAGTGTTCTACGTCTCCAATATCAGCGCCTTATAATGGAGCTTAAGCTGTACAGAGAAGCGGGTGTTGTCATTGTGTACTGAACTAACAGGGAGAAATATTCTTGCAGACCTTCTACTATTGATGGGACAGTCAGTGATTATAGTCGATGATCAGTTAATTTCCTGTGCATTTCAAGCACCAATTATGAAAAATTTAAATGGCTAAAACACAGCATGTTGCACAGTTCTTTTTTGCACACCTGGAAACCATGCACGTAGATAACTGCATGCTCAATTGCATAACGTGGTGAATAAGGCATCTCATGGTGAACTGTTACAATACAATTTTTCTGTTAAAAAAAAAAAAATAAGGCCACTCTAATTTAGTTTTGCAATTTACAAAAAAATTGGGCAGGATGGTATATAGGGAGGTATATACTTTTTTCAGTCATAGCATGCATGTATTGATTGGTTGCTCTATGTAGTGAAATGGTGTCTTTTTGTCATTGAATTAAAAAGACCAGTAGATCTGCCAGCCTGTCTCCATCTGTCTCACCACCAGCCCCTGATTCAGCTGCATGCTCATCTCCATGTCTCGTGTTCATTTCTACTGCTTTCTCTTTTCTCGGTTTTCTCATTTCTTTTTTCTGTGTCCTTCTATGTCTGTACTGGCCTCTCCTGCCTTCTGTATTTCTCTTTATATCTTCTTCCATCCCAGTCTGCATCCTTTTCTGGCTGCAAAAAAACCCTTGCTCTAAAATTAAACCATACTTTTTACTTCCTTTTCATTTCCTTTTTACTACTGTGACCTACAGCAGCCAAGATATGAAACAGTCTTATGATTAAAATCCACATCTTTCATTACGATACAAGATTTCATGTGGTTTTTACAGGGCAATAAGACTATTAGATCACTCAAGATGCAACACAGAGAGTTATTGTGATCACACACACCATTCTGTGAAGGGAGTGACGGTCAGGTGAGTTAGATGGAACGCACACCCTATGAGGATATGTCAATTAGTGAGAGTGAGTCACCGGAAGCTATAGAGAGTGAGCAAGAAAGAGATTCACTCAGTGTGTTTGTGTGTGAGAGAGATTTTATGTGCTTAAAAGCAGGATGGAATATTCACAATGAGCAAAAAAAAAAAAAAAAATGAAACCCTGATTAAGGTCAAAGCCACACATGTCCATCTTCCTATCCAAGTGATCTTTAGATGTTTAATCCCATCATGGATGTTATATTCCAATCTAGCAGGAAATGGAGCGTACTGATTGTGTGCAGACTCTGTGCTTTAGAGTTTTAAACACCCTGTTCATTAACTAACTTTACTGCAATCAACTTTACTTTTGGCTAACATGACATGCAAATTGCATTACTGAATCATGTTTAGCAAATGTTATCTGTAACCGAGTGCAACTGTTGTAGGCCTTCACAACGAGAAGCTCTTACTTCTGCTTGATTTACTGAGGCAGCTCGCGCTGCGTGTAGAGCAGCACGTCAGTAGCAGTAGCAGCGACGCTGTGTGTGTGGGGCGTTCAGATGCAGTACAGAGTGCAGCTCACCCACGTTCTGAAAGCGCTTTTGTTTGTTTCAGTCTTAAACAGCTTATGAACATAACTGTGGTTTTGTGTTTTGTTTTCATGTTCACAGTGTTGGGAACAGAAAAGTTGAGGTGAGGGTTGGTTTGTGGACATGTAGCAGCTCCGGGGAAAAACATATAGTTTGGACGGGGGGTAGATTAGCCCATGTGTAGATTTGTTCCTGGTTTTTCCATGGAAAATGATACAATACAAATAAAAATCTGAAAATCTTAGCATGAAGTAGATGTGTACAAGGGTGAATATTAGTTGGCCTACAATGAGAATATGCATCTGCTTTGAGAGCTGCATCCTGTTTGTAACGCTAGTATATTTGGTAATAGATTCTTTTTTGATGTATGTGTAATGTGCTCTGGATGTAGTAATAGTTAATGGTGGTGAGATTGATTTTCAGGAAACACAAGTGCGAGAAGCATTGCACTGTGCGGTAACTGATTATCAATCGATCGTTGATTGGTTTACATAAACTTAGGGTTAGGATGGATGATGGATGATGGATTATAGAATGGCTCCTGACTCCCATCGCTTCCTTCTACAATTACAAAATGACAGCCCATTTCCGTAACCTTATCATTGATTATTTTCCTATGAGAGCATGCACCATCATGTTCTGTACAGTACCTTACCTTTAAGACCAAGCAGATCTAAGTTGAATGCACAGTTTTTATGTTTATTCAAGTTGATGGTTCACAAGTTAGCTCTTGCATCATTCTCGGGTAAATACTTATTTGGGAGTGTTTACAGTGGCAAATTGCACATAATGCCTCTCTTCAAGCTGTCTTTTTTTATCCAGACACATCAGTGAGTTTTATCTTCTCCTTTATTTTCAGAAAAAAAGGTCTCAGATTAGCTGTAAACGTGCACTGACTGGTAATTTTCAGATTTATGGTAATCTCTTAACAGCTTCATACTGATTTAAGATATTATAGGGTGCTGTTTACACGATTACCCGAATAATTTGGTAACTGCAGGGATCAGGTCATTAGTGTGCATGTAAACACATTCTGTCTGTTCAGAAGGATCAGGGTGTTCGATCTGCATAGGAACAGAATAGTGGTAGACCCTCACCAAATAGGTTTCATACGGCTGGCCTGATGACTGAACTCATAAAGCCCAGAGCAGTGCATCCCTGCACAAGAGTACACAGTTCATATCACTCAGTAACACACTACTGTTTTTCATCATTGCTCAGACTTTAAATGGTTACTTTCACGATTGCTGCTTTATAATCAAATTAATATTCTTTTTTTTTCTTTTTAATTATATAAATTTACCTGTAGTTAAGTGTCTGTGCAATATTATAATATTTGTCTAATATGTTTCCTATGTGTTCTAATAAAGACAGGTGCTTGGTATAACTCGTATAACCTCTAGAAGATGTCTAGAAGAATAAAGAGATTCTGAGTGGGTTTTCAGCTCGGATAATGCAGCGGCTCAGTTTGTTCCTGCTGTAAGTCTGTTCAAGGTCGTTCTCTGTCAGTTAATCCTGAGATCATTTAGTAGCTATATTAAGAATCATGTCAAAGTCAGGTTTGCCAAATGAGACCACATGGCCTAACTGTTCACTTTTAGTGACATGGAAAACTGTATTTCCCATTGTGTAATTAGATGTGTTTGAATTGCCAGTAAAATTGTTACAGTGAGGATACAGTAACGCTTAACCATCATAAATGACTTTTTTATATTGAGTGATTAGAACATTTTCCTCAATTCCGCTGTTATGATAATGTATTTCATACTATAGTTAGTGCTGGTCAGTATATAGCAATATAACAATTAATGTAATATTAATTGAATGATGATTTTGTGTTTTTTGTTTAGTTTTTTTTTTTTTTTTAGCTCATAGTTCTTTGACAAAATTTGTGCTGTAAATATGCTCAGCTGTGCCGAGCTATGCCTGAGATATTTTGTTCAAATGAAAAAGTACTCCATGTTGCTTCCAAGTCACGCACTGATCAGGGCAGAGTCATGTGAATACACACGCTGTGGTATGTTTTAAGGGGACAGTACATGAACATGCACAGTGGGTAAAGTATTAACAGAATAAAAAAAAACTTATTAACACTTAAAAAAAACAGAAAATGGAATAATTGACACTGGCAAATGTACGTCGATTAGAGCTTCAGAATGTCGGTTTCGATTAATTGCCCATCCCTACTACAGTGCATTATTGACTCAGAGAAAACTAGACTATGATTGTCGAAGGCCAGCCATCATGGTTTCCAGTTCCACCGATGTCTGGAACTGAATGGAGTGGCGTTCGATTGGGTTCGATCAGCATGGCTGGGCAGTGATATTCAAACCCCTTGGGTTGACAGAACTGAAATTCATCCGGGTAAGCACCGTCACACATTCCATCACATATTCCCCTTAATGTTCACCAAGTCATTTGCTTCAAAGTGGTGTGGTTGTCGGTATTCAGACTATTTCTGCGAGACGGCATTTCCATTTGAACACCAGATGAAAGTAATCTGTAGTTTAACTGATCTCTCACACTAAAAAGAAAAAGGCTTTGCAGACTAAATGCCTGTAGAATTGTTTGCAGTGTGGGCTAAGGGTTAAATTTGCCTCTAGGACACAGTGCTTTTCTCCAGCGCTAAAATGAGTGAAGATCGCTTTTGTTTGTTCAAAATACATTTCTGCCCTTAAGGCAATCGGTTTGATGTTTTATGGCTGTTCAAAGACACTGAACCTATCTAATAACCTTTAAAGGATGCCAATGTTTGCACTCCCCTCCTTGAATTTGAAAATGTGCCCAGAGTCATTTTGTAATTGCTGTTTGCACGGACTTCTTATTAGCATTTCAATTTAAGGATTGCATCTCCTCTTATTACAATTTTCCCCAACATATTCCCTTAAATGTCACTCTCTAAAAAGTCATAGCCTTTTTAAGGGTCACTAACAATATTCCATGAGGAGGCTGATCCTCAAGTGTCAGGCGTGTTCTGTTTTACTTTAGAAAGTAAATCTCTGTACACGGTGTTCTCTGTTGGAGCCGGTTTCCCATGTGATGTAAAATATGCACATTCAGTGTTCAGACTTGCAAATTTGAGAGATTGTGTAGACCATCTGAAACTTTCAGTCTTTTGGTATTAATAAGATTGTTGTTACTTTTGCCTTTAGCGTTGCACCTGCATGGTGAGTTGAACAAAGTAAATAGCAAGAATGTAAAAATCCCCAGTCAGCATGATGAGTCGCTTCACTCACCTGTCAAACTCGACCGCCAAAGCAACAGTTCAGTTGATGTTCACTTCATATGAGGATTATATTACTTTAAATTATCATACTGTTTATATTATACATGGTAGGGGTGCAACAGATCACAAAATTCTCAGTTCTGATAAGATCTTGTGATCACTTTGGTAAGAGACTCAAATAATTTTGCTTGTTATTAGTGCTGCAGAAGTGATTGCATAAAAATCGAAATCACAGTATGGAACTGTGCAGTAATTTAATTGTGAAAGGCTGCAATTTATTACAGGTAATATACGCATAGTCTGGAATTCATGTAGAGTTTGTCAATAATTTACAAATTTGTTTATTCTTTTGTAATGCCTTTGAGGTGATAGATTAATATTGGCAAACAATTGTAATTTGTGCGATGGTACGTTTAATAGTTAGATATCGCTGTTTTACTCACAATATGTGTCAAAATAATGGCAATGTGATTGTGTGCAGTCTTTTTATTCATCACTTGTAGAACTTAACACAAAGAGAGAAACACTTCCCATGGTCTTAATTGAAGACCTACTTTTTTATGTGACCATTGTCTGTTCTTTCTTAAAGAATTCTAATTGAATTAAATGTCCTGTATTGAAATAATTAAAACAGTAAGTAACAACCAAAAATCAAAAACCAAAAGTTGCTCATCTTGACCAGAGACGGCTTTGCTGGTTCCTTTCCAATCTGTAGGAACCAACCAGCATGGACCTTGTTCTAGTTGTGTTGCCAGATTGGATAGTTTTCCACTATTTGTTATACAGTTTGGGCTGAAAATGTGCGTAATAACAAAGCGTACACATATACAGTACAGACCAAAAGTCTGGACACACCTTCTCATTCAAAGAGTTTTCTTTATTGTGTTCTTTAGCCCAAACAAGTCTCTTCTGCTTGTTGCCTGTCCTTAGCAGTGGATTCCTAGCAGATATTCTACCATGAAGGCCTGATTCACACAGTCGCCTCTTAACAGTTGTTCTAGAGACGTGTCTGCTGCTAGAACTCTGTGTGGCATTGACCTGCTCTCTGATCTGAGCTACTGTTAACCTGCGATTTCTGAGGCTGGTGACGCGGATGAACTTATCCTCCGCAGCAGAGGTGACTCTTGGTCTTCCTTTCCTGGGGCGGCCCGCATGTGAGCCAGTTTCTTTGTAGCGCTTGATGGTTTTTGTGACTGCACTTGGGGACACTTTCAAAGTTTTTCCAATTTTTTCGGATTGACTAACCTTCATTTCTTAAAGTAATGATGGCCACTCGTTTTTTTCTTCACTTAGCTGCTTTTTTCTTGCATTAATACAAATTCAACCTCTTTGAATGAGAAGGTGTGTCCAAACTTTTGGTCTGGACTGTATATATATATTTTTTCAGCAAGGCATGAGGGGGTCTATCAGTGTGATCTGGCAGCCCTGGTGTGCACAGAGAAGGTGAGCAGCAGAGAGCTTGAGGAGGTGAAAATTAGATGGTGATGACCAGTGTTTAACTCGGTGATGCTCAAATACAAAGCTATACAGCGGTACAGAAAAACTCGATTTCACAGTGTGATGATTAAACTTTACAATTAAATGGCAGGTCACATGCGTGCCAAACCGTGGGGAGAGATCTGTTCGGATCACAGATGTGGAACAGTCCATCACACCACTAGCATATAATTATATCCAGGCTACCAGATTCTACCTGGCACAAATAAATGTGGTAAGAGCATGTGAAGTCTGTTGTTTAGACTATAATTAAGGATTGTTCAGTAGATTGCATATTACTGTGTTCTTATTGCTTATGTGCCTTGAAGAGTGTCACTGTGCCTGGATGAATGATGAGGTAATCCGTGCTCAAGGTAACCCTTATAGATGTTTACAGCTTCAATACAACATCAAGCTAGGTTTCTTAAAGGTCTCACTCAGGCTTTGTTCAATAAAGAGTGATATCTGCAGAGGAGAAATAAATGAGTGCTCAGATGAAAGACGACAAGAAGCGATAAAATCTTCATCCAACTTCCCCATTCAATCTTAGCAGAGCCCGAACCCTTGTAATGTATATTAATGTGTCATTGATGTGTTGCACTAATCCATAGTGTCAAGGGCAAGCTGAAGCAATTAAGGCGGAGATCTGAAAGTAGAAAATGTATGCCTATTGAATTTGTATTGACCTAAACTGCACTGTGAGGTAAGCTTAAAAAGGCAGGCCTTTAACGTTGGCACATGAGTCTGAAATCGAACCGGCATTCAACAGAACATCACTCAGTGCGTCATCTTCAAGAATGACTAGAAGGTTCACACATGCTGTGTTGAAGAGGCTTTCATCAGTTTGTAGACGATGTTCTGTGTTTTAATGGAACTTCTGTAATGTTTAAATGGTGAGCTTTATCTTTATCTGTTTTCCTTTGGTTCAATTTGGTTTAATTCCACACTGTGCACAATTATACTTGGCTGTACCAAAAATAATCCAAAAGTGGAACCCTCATGCTTTATTGATAAATTACTGAGAATTATTCATATACCAGTAATCTAGCAGTTTTCCTCTCAGGGTGGACGCGGCTAAATGCCTCGCTCAACAGAGACGATCAACGCGATAGTTAACTGTGTGCGGAAGAAACGGAACCAAAAGCGCGACAAAGCATTTAAAACAAAACAAAAAAAAAAATCGGAACCTTCAAAGATCAATGGACATAATGACTTTCTGCTGGAAGTTTAAAACCAGTTTGTCTCATATGTTTCGAAAGCGCGGCGATAATAAAAAGCAGCAATGTGATATATATGGAGACAAGAACACAAGCCTTTCACATTCATTTACATTACATTATGTTCACCTACATTATATGATGATGATTCACTAAAGATTGATTAAAGATTATACGTATTGCATATGGTATGTGTATGTGTGTTTATATACACAAGGTCAAACTGTCTGCATGTTTAACATGGATAATGAAAATTGACATATATACTTACAGTGACTGCATATATGTAGAGCTCTGAACCCAAACACAAACTTGAAATTCAGACCTCGGCTCGAGGAAAGTCGTATTGACGGAACCTTCTTAAATTTTAATTCAGTACCCCTGATCTATACAAAGGTACTACTTAACATGGTCTCCATCACAAGCGGTGTGTTTTTGCAGCATAGTTGAACCCAACTCTCAAATCCTCTATGAAAATCCCCTTTGTTGCAGTTGATGGGCTCCTACAGCGTGGTTTGTCTTCGATGCTGTCTTTTCCCTTCCTTAATCCTCTTCATCCATCTGTGTACATGTCAGTGGTGTCAGCTCCATGGACTTTCTGGAGCTCAGTGAGAGACCATCAACTGCGACAAAAAGGATTTTCAAAGAGGATTTGAGAGTTGGGTTCAACGATGGCTCAAACGCATCGCTTGTGATGTGGACTGTGTTGAGTAGCACCTTTGCAGTTGAGTAGAACTTTCAGTACACCCCTAATGAAAAAACAACCTACGGCTGAGGGAAGTATATAGTTGAGATGTAGTCTGAAACCCCGTTTCATTTTAATGTAAAAGGCAAATCAACAAGGAAATTAATTCATTTGGAACCAGAAGAAGATCTTGCTAAGATCTCTGGCTTTGCTAAATGTGACGGCAATCTTACAGGTTGGGGATCGGAAATTTCAGGACAGCATGTTATTTGAAGTTCTCCACACATTCTAGTAGATTCAATGAAATATCTGCTCAGTGCAAAACACGGGTGTATTTAAAGCCACAGACTCTACAATTAAATCACTGTAAAATGCCATCTTAAGACGTACTGTACAAACAAGCTAACATTCATATTCAAGATTTAAGACTCATATGATGGTTCAGTTTTCTCTGCGTGTGAGATCCAAGAGTGTATCATCAGAGATTTTTTTTCCCCCCTCACACTGTCTCAGCAGCTCAGTGCAAAAGCATTCTCATATCTGTGACCCTGAACATAAACGCTGTATCGACTTTGCTTTAAATTTTACAAGTTCTTTGAAATCTTCCAAGTGAGAGACAATGAGCTGTGTTGTGGCAGCGCTGACTCTTAAAATCTCGAATAGTTGTGTTGACATTGTAAAAGGACATTTTTTTGTTTTTTTTATAAAAATCTATTTCAGCTCAGGAATCACCAAGCCCTTCGGCTGCGCATGCTGATTTGAACCCAGCTGTGTGTGTGTCAGCCGGTTGAAAGGCTTAGCAAGAAGCGACGGGCCTCTTACTTCCTCATAGGAATAATGTGAATAAATCTGGGATTGTAGGATGCCTTGGCTGAAAGTGAAACACTGTGGGCTTTTCTACGAGGCACAGCAGTCGTCTTCCTTCTTTAGTCGGAGTGCTGTTTTTGGGGTTGAGCTTGGGATTTGAACGAAGCTGTTTTCCCAGCAGCTGTGTGTGTGTGTGTGTGTGTGTGTGTGTGTGTGTGTGTGTGTGTGTGTGTGTGTGTGTGGGGGAGGATCGGGATTGTACATCTATCTCTTCTGCCCTGCAAATGCCTTTTATAGAAAGTTATTGAACTTCTTTCTGTTTTTCCCTTCTCTCTTATTTGTCATTTGTCTTTAGCAAAGGTCACTAATGCTTCAGGTATAGTGTAGGGGACTGGGTAGTATAGTCTGCCAGAAAATTGGGCCTCCTGCTGTGATCCCTGTTAGCACTTGCTTGCTTGGTTGTGCTACACACCATGTGTGTGCATGTAAAAAAAAAAATTGCAGAACAAATGTGCCATAAATTTGATCGACATATGATGTTTTTACATCGTTCTCATCACATAGTAAGTGGATAAGTTGAGTACTTGATATACTTTGTTTAATGTATTTAATTGATAAAGGTCATCTTATTTGGAGACAAAATAATTTGACTAAATGTTTGTTGTATACCTGTTCAAAAAGGTGTGCTTTTTGAACATCCAATTATAGGTGTAGTCCCCCTTGCCCTTATAATCTCACCCCTTCTGAGAAGGTTTTCCACTAGATTTTGCAGCTCTGTTGTGGGGAATTGTTCTTGTTCAACCACATGAGCATTAGTGAGGTCAGGAGGCGCGGATGCCTGAGGTGCACTCAGAGGTTGTTTTCCCAACTTTGTGGCAAGCATTTGGAGAAAGCCCAGCAACGGATGTGATGGGCAACTGTCCACAACATTTTACTCATGTGCATCAGTTATGAATTTTACCCTTATGGGGTCAAAATCTGCCTATTATCATGGTCTTCATTTATTTCCTAAAACACAAACATTTTTATTGTGAATAATTCCAAAATCCTGGTGCTAATTTGTTAGATGTTTCTGTATTTCTGGCAATCCGATGACATTTACAGTACGTTTTCGTATTTGGCAGACGCCCTTATCCAGAGCGACTTGCATTTTTATCTCATTATACATGAGCAGTTGAGGGTTAAGGGCCTTGCTCAAGGGCCCAATAGGGACAGCTTGGTGGTTGTTGGATTTGAATAAGAGGGTTGTGTATATCACAAGATGACATTCCTAGTGCAGTGGAGTTGCAGAACAGTCTTAATCAGAAGGAGAAGGGATCAGTCTTTTTTTTTTTAATGGCTGAAAACAAAAGAACAACAGTTAATTTTTTTCATTAATTATTCAATTATCCAGTAATGTCATCCTAATGAGAAGGACGATATAGAATTAGTGGAGTTTCATGGATGGAGGCCATCTATATGCCACAGTTGTTTCAAGTTACAACAGAGACTTTGCTCAGCTAATTTGTGATCAGTGAGATGATGAGGACAGTGGCGTTGATGGTGATTTTAGCATGAACAGAAGATACAGAAGAATACAGAAGATTAAAGTGAAAGAGCTAGACAGATAAAGGACTAGAGCAATGCTTTGCATTGCATTGCATGGAAATTCTATCAGCAGGTTGTTAACCACTACCGTGAGCAATATATTCAACCATAAACCCATGTAAAAACCAATCAGCATGCTGTTAGATGAAGTTTTAAGCAAATCTTTATTTCAGAATTTCATTAAAGACACAGTCAAAGGTTTGGACACACCTTCTAATTCAGTGGTCTTCTTTTTGGATTTTTATTTATTTATACATTGTAAAGCAACGCTGAAGGTGTACAAAATATGCAATAATTTTTTTTGAACAGTTGATATTGAGATGTATCTGCTACTCTGTAAAGCCTTCAAAAACGGCTCTAATCTGCGGTGATCATTTTTGAGGCTGGTAACTCTAAATCCACTTCTCCTCTGTAGCAAGTTTTGGTCTTACTTTCCTGGGAAGGTCTTCATGAGAGCCAGTTTCATAATGGTGTTTGATGGGTTTTGGAAATGTACTTGACATTACTGTTCTTGCAAGAACTATTCCAGAACATCTGACCCTCATGTCTTCAAAATAACAACTTTAGTTGTAACTAAATGAACCGATTCCCTATGTTATAATGTAGAAAATAAATCCAAACTTGTGTCCAAACGTTTAACTGGCGCTGTAAATCTTGGATTCCACTGAAGGTCTGGAGAAAAACGAGGGGCAAACAGAGAAAAAGGTTCTTCCCTAGTCACACGGTTCTCAAGATTTAAGCCATGATACTGACGGAGAGTCCAAGGAGTGTGTAAGCGGAGGGGTGTAGTTTGGCTCTGCTGCTGCGCCTCCCCTCCTCCCATCCCCCCCCTCCATGGCAAACTCACAGAGAGTGTGTAATGTGATATCTTGCATTAACTTGAATGGCAACGGCAGTCCCCTGACTCCATATCTGGGGAACTGTATATGCTAGAGCTTTTGATTGCTTCAGAGAGGAGGCTTTTGCCTGGCAGAATGTCAAGTGTCATGTGTATATTTTAAAAAATGTGGGTCAGGAAGCCAGTTTTTCCAATGTGGTTCAATAGGTATGTTTTTTGTTTGTCTGTTTTGTGAAAATCAGCCATTGTGTTGAAAATGTAGAATTGATTCCTATGGGGAAAATGAAGCTTTATAACCCCAAACAGTTTGACCAATCTTCTTCATTTAAAATTTGAACAAGGCAGGAGACGCGGCTCTCTAGTTTGATATACGTTTTGTGGGGATGCAAGTGTGATTTGGCGATAGAGAGATGGAGGAATATTTTTTGCTGCTTTGCTGCCTCTCTACTGTAAAATGCAGTTCTTTTTCTATGGAGTACGTTTGGAGTGAGGTACTGTAGAGGTCGTATTTGAAGAGGCTAATTATTCTTAAACAACATGATTTAAGAACAACATAGAGATTTTTCGAGCTCTGGTTTCGACCTTGTGTCTCGTTTTCTGATTGGCCCAAAAAATGACTGAGGTAGGAGTCACATGAGCAAAGCGGTTTGGCACGTGTCCTAAACAAACCCTCCGAATCCTTAACTCAAAAGTGTCTTGTGCCGAGGTTGACTCCAGTCCGTAGTGCACAGGAGACCCGCCTGAAAGTTTAGATGTAACTTGCAGCTGCCTAGTCCTGAATCTGTACAACGGGAAAATCGTCGGCCCTATTTCTTATAGAAGTAATGGCACCCATTCCAGATGGTCCCAAAGCGCTTTTTGGCCCAGTTCCTCTATTCGTATGACCTGTTTGTGCTAAAAAGTGCATTAATACTAGTGAAGGATGCCCTGAGGCTGTCATGCCAATAACGTGTAACATGCAAGAGGTAGTTGCATTAATATACAAATCAATTATTCTAACACAGTTATATTTTTACTTTCATAATAAGCTGTTTTGTTATTACAGTTCATAATTGTTTCTGGGTTAGGTTTACAGTTTCTTGAGCGCACAGAATCATTCTATTTAACTCCTTGATATACAGTGTGTGGAGCTGCTGCTAAAGAAACTACCAAACTGTTACAGGGTGAGTGCCACCAACACTGCCCTGTCAGCTTCTCCTGTCTCAGAACACTGTGCTCTCCTCCTGGAGGCAAATCTGGGAACACTAAGCACACATCATTTCTTTAAAAAAAAGGAAAAAAAAGTCCTAATCATTTCTGCTCTTCATAAAGTGGATGTTGTGAAACTAAACAAATGTACAGCTGCCCTTAATTGTTTTAATGTCAATCCTGTTGGCACATCAGTTTCAGTATTAATCTGCCCATTGCCTTGCTCTATTACTATTCATCCTGTGAATCAAAATTGAAATGATGAAAGAGAAGCGTCAAAGACTTTTAATTGGACTATCAGCACAAGGCGGATATGAGCCAAGACTGTTTTGAGAAGGGGATATTCAGCTCCCGAGAGGCGCAACAGAAACGTTTTTGTGTAGATATTGTGAGTTTAAGGTCTGATTATACCACAACAATCTACCCAATTTGCGGTGCTCTCAGGGAGTGAGGAGTGGCATCCTTGCCCCTATCTCCCACCTTAAACATGGTAGTCACCAGGAATGCCAACATACTAAAAAGCAGAGGGAAACATTTTTTCCTTTTTCATTAATAGCATTAAAGCTACAAATGTCCTCTAGATTTTTATGCAATTCTAACAAGTCTAAAATGGTCACAACTTAAATACCACAAAAAATATTTGGTAAGATCTTTGTTTAAATCACCGAATGACTTAAACCTTTCACGTGCCATGTTTGTAATGGACTGTAGCTGTTCGTTGGAGAGATACTCAGCTCATGTTAGCAGATAAATATGAATCAAATCGTGTGTTTTCCTGACATGGGAGTCAGCAAACTTATTCTAAATGGGATTTGCATTAAGCCTGCGCTACGTCTAATCAAATATTCCAGCTGGTGTGGTAGAGATTCTAAGCACAGGGTTTTTTTTTTTTTTCCTTTCCTTTTGGATGAGCAATAATGCACTCTTTTATTTTAAAGCTTAAATGAGGGTTGAAATATTATTCAAGACACTCTGTTTGCAGCCCAGCCCGGGCTAATCAAATTAGGACAGAACAAATCACTCGAATCATCAACATTACAAAGCTGCATATAAATAACTGATGCAGTTTATGCGAAGTGAAAGATCTGCAGTTTTCCATCACAAGAATATTCCTTCGAGACACCCTTGTGGTGGAGATTATCCCGATTTCCGTCCACTAATGAGCTGTAATGGATTCAAACAGTCTCCCAAATAGCCGGTGAGCAGGAGAGGAAGAGCTGTAGATGTAATCCTGCCATAGGTGATGTTTCTGGGCTGCAGCTCCATTTATTTTCATTTAAGATGGTGTCAAAGACCAAGCTCGTGCAAAGAGTTTGAGTCATGTGTCTCTGTCAGAGCCCCTCCCTTCTATTCCTCCACTCCCTATCTGTTAGGACAGATGGCTTAATGGCAGAAGTGAAGAGAAATGAGGCATACCTCACGCCAAGTGAGCAATTCCCCCCAGCACTCATCTAAAATGCTTGTCTCGCCATTTTCCTCTGTACTGATGTGACAAGTGGCCCAAATGGTAAGTTTAATGGCCCTGACACATACGTAAAAAGAGGCAGGTGTGTCTGGATCCAAAGTCAAATTATTTCCATCATTCATGCATGTATCCTGATTTTTTTTTTTTCCCCTGAAAGAGGGGGAAACAGGTGAAGAATTATCTGTGGTATCCTGAATCCGTTAGTTCTGGCCATCGAAGAATAAAAGTGGACAATGCATTTAAAGTGAGTTATTTCTGTTGGTTTAATAAATGCATGAACATATAAAATACTACAAAAAAAAAAAAAAAAAACAATAGCACACTACAGAGAGTGCTAGATGGCATCCGATGCCAGTTACAAGAGGCCTTCAGTCAGAGCTTCACCATGATGCCACTTTTTGCTGACAGAAAGGCTCACGACTGATGCGGAGTCTTGGAACCGAACAGTCTCTACTTATATTCACCAAATGTTACCAGTATGTTTTCTTTAAATTTTTTCACACAACAACTAGTAATCAGAGAAAGAGGGATGACGCATGTCCACTGAGATGCAGGATACTCTGCTAATGCGATATTATAGAGCAACCGCGTACATGCTGTACTGAGGAGAGTGCTACGTGCCTTCCTATGTATAGATAAACTGACTAGGATCTCTGTTTGACAAGGGAGTAAAGAATGCCTTCCTTCCCACCCAGGGAGCTTCTGGGTCTGTTTACTTTCATGCTTTTTATGGTCTTTCAGCCATGGATTGAAGGCTTACAATAATAGTGCAAGTACTTGGACATTTGCTCCACATGACCACGAGCCACCTTTTACAGGAACAAGCCTTGTGATTGACATTTAAACCAGCTAACCATAGTCTTTTTCCCTTTTCCCTTTGGCTGTGCGCAGTGTGAAAAGAGTGCTGCGATTACTCACCGCTAACCTCCTCAATCAAAATGAATCGCTTTGTCATAGTGTTCAAAAGTGATTGTCTGAGGAATTTTAATTCAGTATGTGATTATACATAGACGTGTGAATAGTCAGGGGCATTGCACCCTTCACGATTCTGAATGTTGTAGCCAGGAAAGTGTGAAATAACTGTCAAATGCTCCACAGGAATGTCTCAGGCTAATTATAATCTAAAACCTTCTTAAGGGCGTTTCACATTAGTGCCTTAGGAATGTTTCTAAGACCACTTGACCCCGAAGTCTGCTTCAGTTTGATCAATGAGAACGCAAGCATTCCTGTTTCTGGAATCAGACTGACCCGAGTCCGCTGGGAAAGATCGTACCCAGTCGTACCCGAGCAGGGAAGTGCACCTCTGTTTAGAACATGACGTCATCGGTGCCGTCGTTCTTCTCCGAAAACCTCAGTGTGCTCATAGCAATCATCGGATGTGCCCTTAAACACTTAATTACGTACTGGATAAAGTTCATATATTTTATTCCTGGCCAGTCTATCTTTTTACCCTAAATTAGGCCACTGGTCTTCATTTTTCTGGATCAGATGAACTGAAAATTCATTTCAGAGAGGGAGACTCCCAATGCCAGTGTTTTCTCTTTTCATACAAAGTGGCTTCTTTGCAACAGACGTAGTAACTGAACACCCATGCCTGCTTGTGCAGCACAACTCGGTCGATTATTGCCAAAGCAGGTCTGAAAGGGCTGAGTGTCCCGGGGGTCATGTGGTTCCTTGGGAGGAATGGGGATGAAAGAAGAGGGTTATTCAGTGGAGCTTTTATATTGCTGAAATCGTTAATGAGGCATCTGGCTTTGTACACCTGGCTTACCTGTGGTTGGAATGTTAATACATGAATAATCTGATTCATATTCACATCGAGTCACCAGTTTATGAGGTAAATTTATCTTTAGTGCAATGTAAATGGCAGGATTGAACAGGTTGCCAGGTTATTAAATAGTTTAATGGAGGTATGAAACTCTAGGGACCTCACTGTTTGATTTGGTTGGGTACAGAACCATATCATGTAATTATAAATACATTCTTTATGTACCCTATGTCTATGGGTAATGTCTGATTAAAAAATCTTAATATATATAATAATTGGCAAGTGGCACAGCAGGTAAAAATTATTTTCTCTGAAAAAAAATCACCGGGGTGGTAACATTAATTACTTGCATTTCATATATATATGAAATGCATATATATATATATATGAAATGCATATATATATATACACACACACACACACACACACACACGTGTGTGTGCATGCATCGGTTTTCCTTTCTTTTTCTTATTTCTTTTGCCAATAACGTGCTGGCAGATAAATTGTCTCAAGTGAATTGTCTATATGTATGAATGCATGGTACCCAGTGAAGGACTGGCATCCCGTCCAGGCTGTATTCCCAGCTCATACTCACAGATGGGACTGAATGTTCATGTGTGAGAGGGGGACCGAGCGAAGCAATACTCTGCCTGCAATTAAATATGATTATATGAATTATAAAAAAAAACAAAGAATTAATATTTTGAAGTTAGTGCTGCACAATTAATTGTATAAAAATCTAAATCGGCATATGGACCGGTGCAATTATTATTGAATCGCAGAAGTTTGTAGTTTATTGCAGGTAATATACAGTATGCATAGTCAATAATTTATGTCGAGTTTGTCAGTAGTTAAAGTATTTGTTTAGTAGAGTTCAATTTTGATACTGTGGGGCCGCCAGAGTGAAACCAAACACTGGATTGTGCCGTTAGAACTGTTTACACAAAGCTTAAACTGAGGGGAAATGTGTGTCTAAGATTGATTCATTATTAATGATTGATCGATTATTGATTGTTAAAGTGCTAAACTATTGGTTAAGAAAAATGTGTGAAATGTGCAACCCTAATCAAAGCATACAGTTAGCATGTTTTTTCAGTTGTTTGCTGAATTTTATTTATGATGATTGACGTAAAAACATCAAGAAACAAACAAATAGAAAAACGTCTGAAGATGTACATCCCATTAATGACATACTATGTTTTCACATATTGTTTAAATCAAGTTAAAAACAACATTACGGTGTTACTGTAGCCCTGTCCTTTTATTTATTTATTTATTTATTTTTTAAATAAACAGAACCCTTTGTAGTGAACATATAGAGTGAACAGGTAGGCATTTGAAGGTCCACCTGTATTTACATGACATTATTATTATTACTATGTGCATGCAGTGAACATCCTGCTTGTTAATGTTTGTTCAGAGTACTTTAGGATGTTGATTTAGGTAAAATATACCCATATTAACCTGTGTAAACTTCAGATTATGAATTTTCAAGCATCGATTTAAGAAAGAATTGCAGTGTGTCTAAGGATCAATTAAGTGCTTTCCATGTTGTGTTGTGGTGGCATGCTTCTCCTTTTGGAGTTATCTGGACTCTGGTTTAATGTACTGGATAAAGTTCAAGTAATAGGGTCTGCTTGAGCTATTAGTGTACAGTATAAAGTCATTCAATGCATAATTCAAGGCTCCCATTTGTCTCGTTCAATCAGCACATCCTGAATGAGGCCAGTGACCTTCACTTCAATGGTAAAATGATTTCAGTTTCAATTAGAAAAGAGATCAAAAGAAAGACGTGATGTCTGAGAGAGATGAGAGACATGTACAGAGAGATGTACACGTAATGTCACTCTGTTTTGAGTTAAGTTTTGTCCTGTTAAATTAACTTTTGTTTGTCGATGCTCAAGGTCAGGGCATGGCTACATATTCATCTTTGTGTTCCATCAGAGAGACAGAGCCACACTTAGTAACATCTCTTTCATCCATCAATGTCTAAGGCGCACACAGGCTGTAGAAATGAGGGGCATTTCAGGCTGGGCTGTTAGGTCACAAGCTGCTGGAGTGTTGCAGTGTTTACTGGGGCGTCACACCGCCTCATGGCACATCACCACAGAGCACAATGGCAAACAAACGCGAGTGACATTTAGCCCTCTGCTGTCTCCTGACAGTCACAGGTGGAGGAGTGGAATTACTGCAGCTGTCTCTCCATCCCAGCTGTACACACACAAATAAAAGTCTCATTAATATGGCCACACATGGATCTAGACTAGGGTAGTTTTCTCAGGCCGGTTTTGCATACTCATTTCTCTAACGTCCACACATAATTCCAGCATAATACAGAAAGCTTTAGTGTGATATTTAGATAACCGTGCGCATGTCGGGCTAACAGGCCTTTCTCAAGGTTTGCCACAATACGAGGACCGTATGTTCAGGAAGTTGTTTTTGAAGCAGAGTGATATTTCTGCTTGTAGTTGTTCGTCTTCTGCACCTGCATCTTGGTTTCGTTGAAGGTTGAGTTGAGCTTGTTGAAGGTCTTCCTGACCTCTCGTCGTCTTCCAGTGATGTTCTCTGTCTCTCCTCAAAACACCTTGAACAACTCATTGCAGCATCGCTGTAAACATTTCTGAACCATGTCAAATGGCGCTTCGCCAGATTTCCCCAGTTTCACGCAGAATTTCACGTTCACGCTTTGTGTCCATGATGAAATAACAGACGTGGTTGCACAGCTCCCGAGGTACACAGGACAATGTCTTTTGGCACACTGACTTATGAAGGTCGACTCTCCCTGTAACTGTGTGTGCAGCCTTGCGATGCCATCTGTTACAAAAGCAGTCTCGAAACTTTTTGGTACCACCCTTTACGGCTCTGCATACACACTTTGTTAATGATACTATGTATTCTGGGAGAAATCCTGATTTAACTGTGTTGACCTTTTAAATGAGTTTAGTACTGGCCATGCACAAGTGCATCTGTGTTGTATTCCCGCCCCGTAACCGTTCATGTGTAGCAGTTCTAGAAGCATGTGATCATCTTTACCCTCCCTGTTGACTTTTCATTTTCAGTTGCGTTCTGACATGGAGAAATACCTGTAACCTTGTGAGGTTTGGAGGAAAAATAAAGTTGTTTAATAGTATGTGTTTTAATATATATAAAGAATTGAATTTTTCTGAAAAGTTACATCTTTTTGTATGCGATCAATCATGCAGTGAGTTTGAGCCCCAATAATTTGATCGGATGAGATGCATTCAAGTGGTGAAAACAGAACATATCAGCGCTGGGGCATTTAACTATACCCATCATGCCAAGCGCGGAGAGCAGCTGCCTGCCAAAACCCACATAAAAATCAGTCATTGAAGCACTTTTAGCAAGAAAACACACCTGCTAAAGTCCTGTCATCTTAAACAACACTTTGTCCTTAGTAATGGCTTCTAAATTTCCATAACGGCTTTCCATTTAGCATTGTTTGGAAGTTGGCTGATATTCTAAAGTAGGATAAGTGAAAATATAAAGTAAATTTCAAGGTTTTCAGACCTGTCCACCACCTCCATGCTTTATTCATCTAACCTCCTTAGGCTGCATAGTACTGGAAATAATTTGAAACCTTTTCACAACTGGTACTGTAGTTCCACCAACCCTCAGTTGCCAGCTCTGCCGGTCACAGGTAGACACCAGTCGCCCTAATGCTTACGGCTACAACAGCAGCACTCCCTCTTGTGTGATATTGATGAATTATAGTTCTTAGAAAAAAGAAATCATTGTCTGTATCGGTATATCTCTGTTTACGACGGGGCTGTGGGTTGTTGCAGAAATGTTGCATCATGATGCCCTAAGACATGTTAAGTTTGGGTCTGCAAATCAAATGCTGGCAAAACAGTAAAGAAAAAATAAAAAGCACTTTAATTTTCCACCCATCACAGTTTTCTGTCCAATGTGGTCATCTTTGAATTTGCACCTAACGTGCCAGCCCGTCTAAATCGTACAACATCCAGTGAGCATGAAGGTCAACACAAGCTTCCTCTGAGACACACGAAGCCAGCCAGCTGCATCTTTTCCAACTGATGAGTCACAGGGCAGATTAACACTCGGAGGAAAGCTCTGTATACCTAATTCTGCATCCATGTGCTCTCAGATGCCTACAGTCTGAAAGCTCTCTACGCCAGAGAGCAGGGACTCACAACTTCCTGGTGACAGGGTGAACTTTTGTGCCACTTTTTTTTTTCTTCTTGACATTTTTGTAGTTTTCTATTGTATGTTAACATCATGAGTATCCAGGTATGGTCAGTGTTTACGTTGTTCTCTCGATAGTTCCAGAAAACGTCATCTTAATATACTGTAATATTAATTTTAACCGTCTGAGATTAATCTTATTGTCCTACCTTTCATTTTGAGCCGTCATGCTTTTTTGGAGTTGATTTTTAGAATGTGGATTTTCTGATTGAATGCTTTCAATGCCTCTTCAGGGACTGGTGATAGTAATAGCATCATTATGCTTTGTGACTCTCGCTAGGACACTTCACACACACTCGTGGCCTTCACACACTGATAAAATTGTGAGTCTTGCTGAGATAATAGCAACTAGAAAACAGCACCGCTGATTACACCGCATTCATCTTCAACAGCATCTCATAATTTCAGCTTTAAAGTGATGTTCTGTTAATGACCATGCAGTTGTTACTTGTACATTACGTAATTAGTTAGGAAAGCTCTTTGTGTAGGATGACTCATTGCGATGGAGAATTTGAAATATGCACCACTGTTGTCTCATTCATAAAAAAAAAAAAAATAATAATAATAAATAAGCAAACAGCAGATCTGGCACGGAGGATGCCTCGAAGATGTGCAAGTAGCTCAGATTTAATTAAGGAGTACAGGGAGATTATGGTTGGCTGAAAGGTATAGAGGTGATTACGGTCTTTACTGAAGAAGCTTCATCAGCAGTTATGTCCGTGTGCTGAGAGCAAGTCATCCTAATGACCGTGTACTTACAATATTACACTGTGTGTGGGGGGGGGGCTGCATTACACATTACATTACAGTTGTAAGTCTTTTTATTGAAAGAGGCTGCAATAAATAATTGTGAAAATGGAAATTTTCAAGCTTGCGATTTCATAAAATACATTTTTGCTTCAGTTAAAGTCCATAAGCATGCTACAAACAGTCAATCATTCTAGAAATAGGACTGTAATCTTCATATCACATGTTGTGGCTGTCATCAGTTGGCCAAGCCATGGGAAGCAGGGCTGCATGATGTGGGCTTCACCGTTTATTAACATTGTGTTTGTGTTTACTTTGTGATTATGTAAATACAAACTGGTGAGTTTGGATTCTATCATGGTTAAAGGTCATTATGCATCGATTGGGTGTGATATGATATATGACTTGATATATGATATGATATAAATTATCATATACCACTAGGGCTGGGCAATCCGACAATAGAGTATTGATACATTGTAGACTTCTCTGAGATATTGTGAGTTTTTTTTTTTTTTTTTACAAATTAAAATGACATAACCTTGAAGCAGCTGATTTTATTTAGCTAATAACTTTTGCAGATCTGTTATACTTTAAATATAAAATATAAAATACATATTTAATAGGCATTATGCGCTGCCTAAATCAAGTTGCTGTTTCCATTTAAATAAGTAAATAATTATTATTATCCAATTGCTGAAGTTATGCAGTTCAGTTGGCAACAATTTTAACCCCTAACTTTTAACCAGTGAGTAGTTTCTCATTTCTTATACAACCATGTCAATAATGTCCCTATTGTCATGTTTTACTGCGTTTCCCGAATTTCATATTATCAACTTTAATAATAAAAATTGCGGAAATATTGAAATTGTGTAAAAAAAAATTTTATAACCTGTAAGGGCAGTTCTAACCCATAGACCTCCCAGAAACAATGCAATTGGGAGAAAAAAAAAAAGTTCGGAGATCATTTAAAAATTTTGTGAAGTTATATATTAAAATGAAAAAAACGAACAGGCTAATAGGGGGGCGGGGGGGGGGGCAGTCTATGGAAGAAGTTTAGACTTTGGAGCATTGAAAAAAGTCTGATTAGTCCAGACTGAACCTATTCCAGGGCAAGTGGATGCGTCAGAGTAAGAAGGGTACATTGAAGGGTACAACTTCCCATTATGCTTAGTGGCTACTGTACAAGCCCTGGAAGCAGTGTTGAGTTCTGGGGTTGCTTCAGTTGGTCAGGTCTAGGCTCAGCAAAGTTACTGTATGTGACAACCAAAAATAAAATGCTGAATGCAGTGAATGACCAGGTTATCACATCTATAGGTTTCTGATGTCACGTCCTCGCCTCATGCTACAGACATTTTCCAGGAATCAAACGAAGAGTATTTCTGAGAGCGTGATGAATAATGTTTACACTTTAACTGGCCACTATTTACAGTCTTAGGGATGTGATCGAGAAGATTTTATGGAGTGTATTGACTTTTCCATCATCCAAACACAAGGTCTGAGCCCCCAAATGTTTTTAAAGCAGCTTTAAATGTTGTGATGTTGCATGTTATGACACTAAAGTGGGAAAATTGTGGCCATCCTGTTCTGGACACAAACCTTTTGGAAAAACATTTCCTCTGTGAAGAGGCTCCAGTCCATCAGGACCAAAACCAGAACAGCTTCTTTCCAACTGCAGCTGCTGTAACGGACACGGACAAGGACAGATATTAATATTACAGATTACATTACTCGATGCTTTACAATAACTTGTTGCACACCTATGGGGTTTATATAATTGACACATTCACAGACGAATTCCTTGTGAAAACCTGCTTGACAATAAACTTGGTTCTGATCAGGTTGGGGAAACGATGACAGAAAATGTGTTCCATAATCAAAGCTAAAGGTGTCCAACAAAATATTAGTATATGCAGCACTTGAACAGGAAATTATATTTTTGTCATAGATTTCTCTTCATTATATGCCAAAATCCATACTCATTTGAAAGAACCTGGAATGTCTGGTACACCGTGGTCATGATGGCCAAAGATAATGAAGTGTTGTGGTGTCCGCTTCATTATCAGTGTAGAAGAGGACAATATTGCTCTACGATTAGTCATTAACACACTGCTTATCCTGGGAGAAATGTACAGATGGTACACAATAAATCAGCCAAATAACAATTTCTCACTTCTTCATTTGTATTTAAAATGACATTACATGCACAGTCCTGACCTTGACCTTAAGAGAGCAGCTGCTGAGTCCAGATGATGCACACCAGGGTTGGATACATCCTCATCTCTTTGCAAATACACAATACACATCCCCTCTCTCTCTCTCTCTCTCTCTCTCTCTCTCTCTCTCTCTCTCTCTCTCTCTCTCACACACACACACACACACACACACACACACACACACACACACACACACACACACACACACACTCACACACACACACACACACACACACACACACACACACACACACACACACACACACACACACACACACACACACGTGTATGCCTTTCTCATAGAGTGCCTGGAGCCAGCTGTAACATTAATAATTCATGGAGGCTTCTAAAGGCTTTTAGCCCACTCCCTCTTCTGGTCTGGTCTTTGTGGAAAAGCTGATGGTTAAATATGAACTGGAGTGAAGCATGTTGCAAGCGAGTATTGTTTTCTTCTTTAATTTACTATCCTGAGTGTTTTTACTTGTTAATTTGAAACAGCATTAGAATTTTTTATTCGTGTTGTTGAGGTCATCATGAAGTTTTATGTCAAAAGTAAAGCTTTTGCCCAGACATGGGTTTAACTTTTCTTACATTTTTTCTTCTGACCATAAGAAGCCATGCTGAGCTTCGAAAAGACTCTTGTAAAAGCATAAATCTGTGCTGAAAACAATGCGTAATACTACAGAGCCTGGAGCATAACCTCATAAACGTCTAAACTTGCCTTGGATTATTAAAAAATAATATAACATTAATGTTCTTTGTACTCTGTGTATGGGCTGATCAGCCAATACATTATGACCACACGCCTAATAAGTAACCATGTAGTAACCTTATGTGTTCTGACACCTTTCTTGGGGAACTATCATTAACACTTTCAGCAATTTAAATTACAATAGCACTTCTATTAGATCAGACTACACAGACCAGCCTTCGCTCTCCGCGTGCATCAGTGAACCTTAGCCGCCCATGAGCCTGTCACCGGGTCCCGTTCTGGTTTTTCCTTCCTTGGGCCACCGCAGTCCGGAAACATCAAGAATTCGGAGTTGCTCTGATCCAGTCGTCTAGCCATTACATTTTTTCCGCTTTCAAGCTTCAGGGACAAAATGTTGACATGCTGCCTAATATATCCCACCCGCTTCCAGGCACCATTCTAATGCGATATTGTAACTGTACTGTAGCTACTGTGACGAGGGCCAGATAGTGTTGGCTAGACGACTGGGTCAGAGCAACTCCAAAACAGCAGGTTGTGAGGAATTTTCCTGGTCTGCTGTAGTCCAATTAAGGTAAAAGGTTGACTGAAGGCTCACTTATGGAAGTAAAGAGCTGAAAGGTTAATGCAGGTTCCTTCAGAACACACACCGTTTTGATGTTTTTGGGGGCAAAAGCGAGGACCTCCTCCATATTATGTGGGTGGCCATAATGTTATGGCTGATCGGTGTATATGTGTTACGCAAACCGCTTGTAGCCCGGCTCATCTGCGTGAAACTTCCTGTTCACTGAGTTGGTTTAAGTGGGATTGGCTACTAGAGCTTTAAGGCTGTCTGTAGTGTGAGAACCTCAGCTTTGCATCTGCTGCTAATCCTCTATGCCGCATGCTCGGTGACCCCAGAAGCTATTTAGCTGTTTCACCAAATCAAGCAAAACAAATGACAACTCTCACGATACCCTGCTTTTATTCAGAGACCAAACAGAAAGAGCACAAAAGCCGTAAAGGGAAACAGGCTGTTTGTGGGTTAAGCCTGAAGCCTAGTCTCTTTATTCCTTTCCAAATTAAAACACTGGTTGGGTGTCACCTTCAAATGTAGTTTTTTTTTGTTTTTGTTTTTTTTTCTCACTTTGCTTTTCACAACACATGCCCTTGAATCAATGTAGAAGTCCCCCGTTTCAAAAGCTTAAACAGTTAGTTTTAGTCAACCAAATCAAATTCTCTGTTGGAATTCAGGCACAAACACACACCATAGAATCATTCATTGCCCTGACAATCTGAAAAGCCTTTTTTTTTTTCTTTCTTCCTTTTCTTCTTTTCTTTCTCTTCAAGTACATCGGTTTGCACATCCCTATAATTACACTACTCAATATTACAATTAGTTTTATATATATAAATATATATATATAATAGAAGTCTTGATTCTTTTTAAATGCTTTTTCTTGCCCTGACTCGCTTCAGCTCACTTATTAGTCTTATGAGTCTAGACCTGCATGCTCGTATACATTTGCTTTATAACAACTGTTGCTGAAAGTGTGACATAAATAAATTAAAGCTGGAAATCGAAATTGACGGCGATGCTGATACACATTAGGGCCACAACATCTGAATTCCCTGCCAAGAGCTGTGATGAAGCAGGAAATGAAATGCTAATAAAATGTAATCCAATTATATTTCTCAAACAGGATTATAGTGTATTAGTGAAAATCATTCCCGACTAATATAACACAAAATATGTCGAGTGAAATCAGCAGTGACGAGTAATGGACAAAACACAATATGGCACGCTGGTATTAAATGACAGCAGTGGTGTGGTCTGCCGAAAGAGGGTTGTTGAGTTTAAGAAAAAGAAAAGAAAAAAGGATCTACCTCTTTTTACCAGCTGATCTTTTTTTTTCGCTCTCTCTTTCTTGCCATGTAGAAACCTCTTAAAAATTTTTAAGATTTTTCCATTTTGGAAAATGTACAGCTTTGCTTGTGATTGATTTACAACGTATTGACACTAGAGACTCCTTCCAAATATGTACAATAAAAGTCACTTCTTCTCTACGCGTCAACATTTCTGCGTGTCTGCCTGCCATATAACAGTTATTACTAACGAGCAGATAAATCTACTGTCAGAACTGCGGTTATAAAAAAAAAAAAAAAAAAATCAACACATTCTGACTCAGTCACTAATTAAGTGTTAGTCTGTAAGACAATAACCTCCCAACAGTTTAAACAGGATAAGGGCTGCCATGTTTTACTCTTTAAGATGTCACTTCTTTTACATCAATCTAATAGTGAATGAATGGGATCTTCACTCATACGTACGGTTTTCTCAAAGGGTTTAAAGGATAAATAAAATCCAGCTGTTTGTGGTGGAAGCAGGTTTTTGGATCTGATTCTACTGAGTCTGGATCTGGAACACACCATATGTGTGCAGTTTTGTTTTGCATGAATTAATAATATCTTTGATTGATGTTGTGTGGAATCAGCAGTTTTGTCAGTATTGTCAAAAGAGCTATATAAAAAAGTGAACTAAATTTCAGCAAGCACAGATGCCGATGCCTGTTTTTCTTTTGACATGAGGAACATTTCTTTTATTTCTCTATGCTAGTTTTCTTCCACTGCACTAAAACATGCAAGCCCCCGAGCTGCCTGTCACCTGCCGTAACTCTCATTAGCACCAGCTAACATGAAAGCGGCTGCTGTGGCACAGGGTGCCGGTGCTCCTCACTGCACCATACACTCCCTCTCTCTCTCTCTCTCTCTCTCCCTCTCTCTCTCTCTCTCTCTCTCTCTCTCTCTCTCGCGCCTTCAGATTGCCTTTGGGCTTGTGAAACTTCCTGAGATGGCAGGCCCATTAAATGCAGTATAATTGGAAAATAACGTTCCTCTCCTGGGTCGAAAAGAAGCTCATTTTCCTTCTGAGCCCAGCACAAAAGAAAAAGAAAAAAAAAAAGCCTGTTCAGGAGGTTATTTGTATTGATCCAGCTCTCTTTTTGTTCCCTGACATTCAGAACAACAATGAGCCCCTCTGTCACTTTCTACCACATTAATTATGTGCAAAGATTTTCTCCAATCTGAATCGGTTCAGTCTCAGTGCAGGCTCCAGATGATCCTGGTTTTATGACGATTCATATCACTCACTCATATTGTTATTTTAAAAAAATCTAGTACAGAGATTTTAATGGCGTTTAGAGCATGCCCTCTAAACATACACATTCATTCAGGGATAGAGTAATCTGCTGCAGCGTAAACACAAGAGGCAATTTAAAAGTCAGAAGATAAAAAGTGATTGATATTCATATATGATTATATATGAATAAAACAAAGGCAAACATTGATATAAATGCAAATTATTTCTGCCCCCCCCCCCCCTCCTCTTTTTTTTGGGCTTCCAGCTTACTGTTTAGAGGATTATTAAATTGCACTTGTTTCTTTTTCCTTCTTTCTTTTTTTCGTCTTAATATGCATGCTTAAAGGTAAATTAGTTATCTGGCAAAAAGTTAACTGGATACCAATTAGTGATGACATTAATGATGTTGATAATTACCGTATCGAAACTGCAGCGTGTATCGTCAGTTTTGTATATGTACTAATCAGCCATTATATTATGACCACACGCCTAATATTGAGTAGGTCTCTCCCAGAATAGTAGTAACCTTATGTGTTTTTACACCTTTCTTGGGGTCAGAACACCATCATTAACATTTTTAGCAATTTAAGCTACAGTAGCAGTTTTATTGGATCAGAGAACACAGACCAGTTTTCGCTCACCGCGTGCATCAATGAACCTTTTAGCCGCCCATGAGCCTGTCACCGGTTCACCGGTTTTCTTTCCTTGGACCACTGCAGTCCGGAAACATCAAAAGTTTGGAGTTGCTCTGTTCCAGTCGTCTAGCTATTGCATTCCTTCTGCTTCCATTAACTGATCTAGAGATGTTTTTAAACCAAATAATGTGTTTATTAACTGATCTAAAGATGCTCCTTTAAATTACTTGTTAAAGCTGAAAAGCTCTACTTTATTCTGTTCAGTGAGTTCATTAACAGGGAAGGCACAGATAGGAGAGAAGATGACCCCAATTGCAGGTTGAAGGGTCTTTTTCAGTGGCTTGTACCAGCTCTAGTCGGGAGTAACAGCTAGCATCTTCACCTCAAATGCATTACTTTCTGCGCTACACTAAATATGGCGATGCTGCTTGTTGCACCGAATGTTGCTGATTGATTAATCAAACACAAGCTTCAGAAAGGAATAAGCAACACTTTTACCTGCAATTTGAGAAACCTGCTTTCAGCCACTGGGTCTTTACGAATGCTTGTTTTAGGCCAGAGGCAGAGTGGTGAAACAGGGAAAATGGAACAGCTCTTCGATGTTTTAATTTGTGCGAGTCAAACAAATGTGGCAATAGAGCATGTTTTGTATAGGCTTCTAGCAGGCTTCGACGTGAAGCATGAAATTATGCTTTAGGCACCATAACCATGTTCTGCGCTCCGTGCTGTGCACAGCAGCTGGTTTAAAACGCTACATTAATATTACTATCGCATTAGTGCAATGGAGTATAACAATTAAGAGCAACGCGACTCAACCTTATCCAACCTGGTCACTGTAACCAAAAATGGGAGGTAACTTGGTGTCTGTAGTTTACTTGACTTATGCCAGTGGGTTATTGTGACTTTTACTCTGCTGCATCCTACAACAAAGATCTGTACTTGCTACTCTGTTGCATTTCTACCTGGTGTTGTGATGCACTTCAGATCCCTTTCTGTTCAGTCTTTGCTTTGATCCACTGGGTCTCTGGCTGAGGAAAGGCTAACTGGCTCCACATTTCTTACAAAATAAAAATATCTGACCAATCACAGATGAAACTGAACCATAACTCAGAAGAAAAGACGGCTAACCTAACCTCAAGGCTGCAGTAATATACTATTTTTCCTCCTCCTTTTCTTTTCAGCAGATTAAACACTTGACATTGGGCAGAACTACTCCGTCCATTTAAAAAATATTATTAGATCAGCATCCACATAAACAGTCAAGTTAGAATCTCAAATTGGAATGATTTCAGTTGCATTGAAGAAATAGTTCATGTAAACTAGGGATGGGAATCACCAGGGACCAGCCGATTCGATATTATCACGATATCTACTGTAGGTGGCGATTCGATTTGTGTTATGATTCAATTTTAGAAATATCAAGATTAGATATATATATATATATATATATATATATATATATTTTTTTTAATATTTTATATTTTAATAATTAATTCCTACCACACAGTTCATTAGACCTGTCTTACCAGCCAGTGTGTGAATAGTTTAGAGTGCACCACCTGTAGAACTTTAGAGGAACTGCAACAATTTACCACCTCAAATGCAAGCACGTATAAATATATAATAAAAAAAAAAAGATATATTTTGGAGTCATTGTGCCGATACATGAATTTGGCACGCAAAAAATAATAACGATATTTCACTGAATGTATTTTTTTTCTTCCATCTCTAAGGTAAACACAGTCACTGTCACAGAGACACCGACATAGAGAGATTCACGTACTGTACTACTATGACTTTAAGGTTACGTTGACTTAATCCGAGCTGACTGTTTGGGAAACCTAAGTACATACTGTATGAAGGCAAACTCTCTTGTACTTTCACTCCAGTGAAACTTTAAACGTGGGACTTCTACTTTTTAATTAAGTAATATTTTACCATGGTTATCTCTCCTTTTACTTGAGTACATAATTCGTGTTCTTCGCTCAGCACTAAACATAAAGTTACAGAACCTCTGAATAGCGAGGTTTATGGAGATTTTTAGATTCCTGCTAAATTCTCATCTCTTTGCCTTCATTTGATGGCGTGCACAATCCCAAGGCACCACTGGGAATGTGCTAAGATGTTAACAGAGAAGACCTGAATGTTTAACACTGTGCTTTATTTACTTCATCTAATTCAGCTCATCAGAGCTTTTATGTGTAAGAAAAGGGAAAACTCGAGTCCCTGTTGTCCCGTGGACTGTGTTACTCCTGTCCTGAATAAACACCTCTTTTACAGGAAAGAGCATTACTGTATATCTGAGTTATTAGACCAAGAAGTTTTAAAGTCTCTTGCTTTCTAGTAGGACTCGTGGTCACGTAATATACTGTACGCAGTATGAATAATTGGTGACCGTCCAGTGTATCCATTTACTCTGCCAGACTTTCTCCCATTTCAGTGTATATTGGACGGTTCTTCACTTGGCTTTCTTTTAAACTCGATACCCTCCTGCTTTGAAGTGTCTTTTTAAGTCGGACCAACAACACAAGCTTCAGAAAGGAATAAACTGAAAGTTTTCTCGTCAGTCTATCTACCTGTTCACTTTTGACTACTATTAGTAATTTGTTCTTGAAATGGTGAAAATCTTGCTGTCGTGTCTCGTGTAACTTTTCGTGTATTTTCGTTATTCATGCTGCAGGCTTGAGCTTTTAGACGGAGGGAAATCAGTCAAAGGTCCTTAATAGAAATTTACAACACAGACTCTCAAATGGGTCTGATCAACCAGGCTTTTTATTTTTAGTGGTTCAAACACAAAGTTTGACTAGCGCACAGGTACAGTCAGCATTGCTGTCGAATTCTATGTAACTTTTCCAGAACTGGAAGCTGAGGTTCCTTATGCAAAAGGTGCAGCATCTTTTTCTTTTTTTTTTTTTTTTTTTTTTTGTTGCTATAACACTTTTTTGTTTCAGGTAAACATTGTGGATTATACTGTAAGCGTCACACATGCAGACTTTATCGTTGCCCTTTATGACCAATTAGTTGCCTCTGCTGTTGCGCCTTGAGGTTTTTTTTTCCCTCCACCCTCCTTTACTAAACTTCACCAGCTCTGTGAGGCTTGAAGGATGCCGTGCATGAAGAGTTCCTCTCAGATCCGGTTACAGAATCTCAATAGGATTCAATTTACAATTTTGGCTTAGCCATTTCAAGACACAGATCTTCTATTCGCAAGCCATTCTTAGCTATTTAGAAAAAGTCATTCTTTGCTATTTCTTTGTTTTGTTTGCTTATAAGTTTATTTGTATAAAATGTACAGCATCGTCACAAAGCTGCCTTATGTATTGCCTGGCCAGGAATAGTTGCCATTCAGTTGGAAGCAAGTAATTACTAGTGTTTAATTGGATAATCACTGCAGTGGTTATGTTTCAGGTGGCAGTAATGCAGTGAAGAGCTTGTCGTTTCTTAAGCAATCCTGTCAGAAGATTATTCACAGTCATTAAAAAGATGTTAATGTGTTTCAGAATGAACAAATGATTTACCTGTAAAAAAAAAAAAAAAAAGCAAATAATGAGATTACTGAAATCGATGGAATTGATTAATCAAAATGGGAACAGTCCAAAGCGTTATTAAAACCTGATACGATAGTTCTGAAATCATGGGAGAAGTGTGTGGAGGTGAAAATAATGAATGAGCATGATCAAATATCAGTTAAACATCAAGTTTAACATTAAAACATTAAGATCACTTACACATTTGAAATTTCTTTCAATAAAAAAAAATATATATATATAATATATATCGCTTTGTTAATAGTGGAAGAATGTTCACACAATGTGACTAGAACTCACAGATACGGGATTAAACAACTGACTTTGGAGCAATGGAAATGGACCTCATACAGTATGTGCAGATTGAACCTATTCTAGAGCAGTGGGGATGTCGGGGTAGGAAGGCACGTGCAGGCATCATGCATCAGCTCAAACGTCAGGAGACGGTGTTATGATCCGGAGTTGCTTTATTTGGTCAGTTCTAGGCTCAATGGGGCAATAATATGAAGTCAGCTGACGACCTGAATGTAGTGAATGACATGGTGATCACCTCTGTGGAGTTTTTCTCCCCTGGTGGCTCAGGCATATTCCAGGACTCAAACGGTGAAAGAGTGGTTCTGGGAGAACGAGGAATCATTTTCAGACATGAATTGGAAATGATTTAAAGTCTTGGGGATGTGTTTATGACTTGAATGTACTGAATGACCAGGTGATCACATGTATGGTTGTCTTACTTCACATGATGCCACGGGCGTATTCCAAGACGACTATGCCAACATTCACCAGGTTCAAACCGTCGATGAGGAATAACACCCAAATTGGCCACCAGGGTGTTGAGGCCATCTGGCCTCCCAGAAAGTCATGTGCAGAAGAAGACTTCATGGGGCGGCTCGACTCTCTCCTCATCAGTAAAAGATCTCGGTCCAAAATGAACGCCACCATGAACGCCACAGATAAATATTGTGATATTGCATAAGGTTGTTGAAACAGTGCAATGAGGAATGAGCACCATAATGAAGCTAAAGATGGTCCAATGTCCAACTTTTTGTTTTGGCTGCACAGTGTGGAAATACTGATGTAGCTTCCTTAATGAGTAATCCAGATCTGACAATAGACAGGGAACACTCCTTGAGGGGACACATTGTCTGCTTGCAGCATGTGCTTTGAACTGATGATCTGATTTTTTTTTTTCCTAATTTCTTACTTTTTTTTTCTTCTTCTTCTCATTTCCCCTTTCATCTGTTCCAGCCACTCAGCATTCAGCATCAGCAGTATACTAATCACTGTCCTGATCATCTGTCATCATCTGCACCTGTTTCTCACTGGTTGAAAATGAGAGCCGGAAAAAAAAGTCTATTCTAGTCCAAAAACTACTCGACTACATTAAAAATACAAGAAAGTCTGGTTCTTTAGAACCAAAATATGAAGAAGTCAGGGGCTGCCCAAGACTTTTGCACAGTACTATATGAGCCTTTCATGACTCATAATGTAATATTTCTATTCAGAGCTTTTATTATTGTTGATTAAAGCTGGATAGTGAAACAAGTTAGTCTTTGAATATGTTTAGAGCATTTTTGGCCAGCTCTTATTATCGTCAGTTATTTAAACCCTTTGA